>PVKM010023924.1:0-10745 GCA_004027735.1 Carollia perspicillata
CCCCCTCCCACTTCTGTCCCTAGGGACAGAGCTGCTATGGGGACCAGAGCTCTCTGTGTGGCAGCAGCCTGACAGTGTCCCTGTGAACGGAATCCACCCAGGCTGGCACTTTTCTGTCTGCTCACACCCATCCTGGCCTCCCCTTGCCTGCCCCCTCTCCCCTGAAACCGCCTCCCCAATCAAGAGGGTTGTATTTCCCACCCCCATTTCACAGCTATATTGTTTTATATGGTCCCTCCAAAATACTTTGAATAGTCCTTTTTTATCACTTCCATTTTCTGAAAACTCCAGCTGCTCCTCTGAAACCATCCAAATCTAATTAACCGCATAAGCTGGAGTTAGGGAGAGTGGCTCACTTTCGGGTCCTTAGCATACCCATTCAGGCCTTCTTTCAATATGGGCACAAAACCAGGAATTTCTAATAATTGTATCTATGGGCCTGGAAGGGAAAAAAAAGAAAAGAAAAAGAAAGAAAGCAAGCTGCTAATAAGTAGCTCTGTGAAAGGAGGGAGATCAGCACCTCGCGTGAACTTGGCAGCCTGGCTCGGAGAAACTTGGAGACAATGCCACTGGGAGATCTAAAAAGCTTAGCCTCCTGACTCAGATCTTGTGAGAACGTACCCCGGCTGTGAATAGAGATCCGAGTCTCAGCTCTAAATTGTCCCAGCTCAGACTCATTGAAATGTCTTCTCACAGAATTAGAAAAGAAGAGGGCCAGAAAAGTTTGCAGCATATCAATGAGGCTGTGCTTAGAAGTGGAAGATGGAGAAACGCAGCAGAGGTTTATTCCTGAATGCGTGGATTAAGACAAAAGGAGCAAGTTGGGTCTCTGCCAGGTGGCCCAGACGGGAGGAGCCCTGCCCCTTGGGGAGCTGTCGGGGCTGGAAGCTGCCAGGCATGAACAGCTTCCTGGAGTGTCGTGATGTAGATGAGGGCCTTGGAAAGTCACCTACACAGTCCCCACTGCTTCTTTAACAGGTAAGAAGAGAGACTCAGAGGGCTAAGGGGTTTCAGCCTGCTCCCCTCTGCCCAGGCTGCCTGTGTCCCTCTTTGCTGCCTTTGCATGTGGCCTCCCCGCCACCTCACTGCATTCGCCTCACTTTGCCAAAAGAGACCATGCATAAGGAAATATCCCGTTCTTCCAAACTGTTTCAAATACCAGTACTTCCTTAAAGGCTTGTACAGTCCTCACCTTCATCTCACCTCCCCCTAACCCTTTCATGTTCCCTGTGCTGTCGTAGCTCTTTGGGCCACTCCTGTACCTGGTCAGCCCTGGCCTCCTAGCTCATGCTGTGGACATTTTATTTCCTGCTCTAGATGGCTGATTCTAGGGGTCTGGGACTGCACCCTATACTTCTATTCCCCACAACTCCTTATGCTTAGAAGATCATTAATAAACATTATTTAAATAGACACATGGCTAACCCAAGCAGAGCCTGAAATTGAGGTCTCCTGACTCTTAAAATAACTCAAAATTTCATTACTCTGTGCTTAAAGGCTCTGCCATGTGGCTGGTCAATTTACTGGACTTTGAGCATTGTAAGGGTAAAATCAGAAGAACAGGGGAATTGTTCTTCTATAGTAGTAGCACACTGAAGGTGGACAGATTATAACAAGAATTCATTTACGTGAACATGCATACACATGTATGTGTACCTATGTTATATGTGAGTGTGTGTACAAAGGCATGCACACCCATACATGTATGGAATGGGAGTGTGTGTGTTTGTATCAGAGCAACTACAGTAAAAGAGAAAACTGTTTTCTTCTGAAAAGAAGTCAATGGTCTCTCATTGTACAGAAAAAGAGTTTTATAAGCAGCATAGATTAGCCAACGCACGATTTTAGAATAGCACTTGGCATCTAGCAAGCATGAGATGTTTTGTTCATTTTTATTATCATTGTTGTCTCAAGTCATTTTTTCAGGAGTGGGAATGGGTTGTCTCTTATGAATAGGAATTCGTTCACAGGGCCTCGCTAGCAAGCTCTTACTGAGAAGAACTAAAGCACATTCTCCAGTCTCATCTTTGCTCTTGATGACAGTGATCTGAAGCCCTGTTGTAGCCCCACACATGGAGAATGAAAGACCTGGGACAGAGTGAAACATGAGCTATTATCAGGCCATACAATCCTCTTCAAGTGAAATCGCAGGCAGGTAAATAAGTCAAGGGGACCCTTTCTGATTAAATGAGTAGGGCAGAGGTCTCCTCTCCTCCTCTCTCTCCTCTCCCCACCCCACAAAACCCTGGAGCCTCCATGGGGCTCATGGAGCTCCTGAGCCCCTAGATCAGAGGAGTCCTATGCTTTCCTCTGATAGCCCAGCTTTACAGAGTTAGAGCTAGAAATTCTGGGTGCGGGTCCCAGTTCTGCCTCTTTCTAGCTGTCTGGCCATCATTCCTGTAGAGGAACCTTAGTGATTCTGCCTTGAAAATGGTCCTTCTTACTATATGTACACAACAGTGTGCATCCCTGCTCTTGTGGAGCTGGAAGAACCCCAAACACAAAACACTTACATAACAACACGACTTCTTGGTCTTGCTAGTCTGCCTTGCTACTCTTATTACTTAGAGAAGAAACAAAGGATTAGAGACCTTTAGTCTTGTGCCCAGGGTCACAAAGGTTTCAGGTCCCCCTCAGCATTGTCCCCCTGTCTCATTTGGGTGACACACTTGGTGAAGAGGAGCATTTGTCTGCTGGTGGTGTGCTCAGACTCCAGAGCCAGAGGACAGGCTCAAGTCACAGCTCCACCACCTGGCTTATAATAAGCACTATGTCTGTAGTCTAGTATTGTTATCTTTCCTAGTAGAGGTACTTTTGATTGTTTTTCCAGGACTGTGAGTGAGCTCCCTCTTCTACACTCAGCACACATAAATTGTCCAATTAGGGTTATAACTGGGGCGAGATTATCCCATAAGCCAGCGATTTTCAACCTGTGCGCCACAAGGATTTTTAAAACCTGCAGTACCTGCCTGTTTAGTCAAGGGCACTGACCTCCTTTCCCTTAGATTGTTGAATTAAAAAAAAATGACAACAGCCAGCACAATAGCCATCCAGTGTGAATGAATCATCATTATACCTATTTTTTGTTCATCAAAAAAATATTTTTTGGTGTACTGCAGAATTTTAGTAGCTAGTTTATTTGTGATGTAAGATAAAAAAAGGTTGAACTGCCATAAGCAGACAGAATGCATACACCCAAGCAAAGCAAAAAGAAAAAAAAATCTAACTTCAATAAACATTGTTTGACTAGACACATGGCTAACCCAAGCTAAGCCTAGAATTCAGGTCTCCTAACTCAAAATAACTCAAAATTTCACTGCACTGTGTTTAAAGACTTTTCCTTATGGCTACTTATCAAAATAAGTAAACCAACAAAAATTTGGTTTTGTAATCAGAAAATTCCACCAGCAGGAGTAGAGTGAGCATAACTGTAGGTTTTAGTGTTTTCTTTCCAAAGGAAAGAAAGTATGCACTGGATGAGACCATGAAGCAGAGTAGGCACTAGATGAGACCACAGAGCACAGCTACCTCCCCCATCAGGAGTCTGAACCAAACCCCTCAGCTCCCTCAGCCAAGCTCCTCCAGCTCCCTGCACTCACTAGCCACAGCGGTCACCACTTTCATACCATCCTCTCTGGGCCTTGTCCTCTGCTTCCCCCAGGGGCCTCCTTCCTAGCCTCCTCCACACTGTGGTTTCCCATCTCCTTCCCAACATGTGCTGGCTGAATCAGCCACAGAACAGGTTTGTGGTGAGGCCAGACTGAATTCTGTCCAGCCAGATGCTAGCAGGTGGAGAAGCCACTTACAATAATCACAAAGACAACAGGACTAATGTGGCTCATGTTGAGAACCCTGTCACCACTCCCATCTATTCCAAAGACACTCAGAAATATGCAAAGTGGATTGCAGCAAACTGTGAGCTAGAGAGTGATCTATCATTTTCTACCTTCCTCTTTTGGACCCTCTTTATTTCTTTAGTGCCTTCCTGTCTCCTGGGACCCAGAAAAGACCACTAGCTGTCCTCTGGCTGCCTGAGGTAACTAGCTGAAGCCTGCTGCCCAGGCTTCACACCTCCACCCACCAATACCTGAGACTGAATCTCTGTCTCGACTTCCCCACCTCCACATGTACCTGGTGTGTGTCTGCTCTTGTTGAGAGAGAGGACTCAGCTGGTATCTGCTGGAGTATTTATTGATACAAAAGTGTTTGTGGCTACTGATAGGTTCCATCTGCTTTGTCTGAGTGGTCTGTGTACTTCAGCATGGAACAGAGTTTATGTGTAAAGGTAGAATGGCAGGCCAAGTACCTGGCCAGTGGGAGAGCAGTTTAAGGACAAAGACTGGGACTTGCCGGTATCCTTTTAAATCACAGCATGCTGAGGCCCTGCATGAGGAGTGGAGTAAAATTGTCAGAATCACAGTGCCATTTGGCTGAGGGGCAGGAACCAGTTATCCAACAGCATGTCAACAAGAAAGGTATTTTCTCAACTGGATATTTTCACTTGTGTTTGTTTTATATACATATATATTTTGGATTTGTAGGTTTTGGACTTCTAATTTGAAATCAGAAAAATGTAACAATTCTGAAAGACTTGGGGGATGTTATAATCTACCCTCCTCATTTAACAGATGGAAAACAACACCAAGGAAGAGAAAATGACTTGACCGAGTTCCCTATGTGTTTGGGAAAAATTACTAAGACTTCACAAAGGTTTTCTGTAGGCTATGGGAAGGAAGAGGCCCACTGCCACAATGTAAGCCCTCTCTTTGATTTTAAGGCTTCTAAGAAACCAGCCGAATCTGGTATGCCCACAAACAAACAAAATCTGCATGTGAGGAATTACAACCATTAGATGTGAGGGCGATCTGACTGCAACCTCTGCCACCCCACTGATCACCAGGGTGATTTGGCTGATCTGGTTGGCTAGGTGAGTGTCCCTTCCCCCCTCACTGTTCCATGTGCCTCCCTCCCAAAGATATGAGCCTGGTCAATGGGAACGACTTTTCCTAATAGAGGGTGATCATCCTTCTGCCAAGGATATACAAGTAGCCAGTCTTCCCTGCTAGAACCTCCGAGTTCTCAAGGTTCATTTGTAGGAAAACATAGGTCAAGCTTCTAAGACTCCAGACACATCCAAATGAGGCATTCATTGTGGCAGTCTGCCTGTCTCTAAAAAAATTAATAAAAATAAATATTTTTATTAAAAAAAGAAAAAATCCATCTTCCTATTTTAAATGACAAGTTAACTGACCAGTGAGCAAGCAGGCTGAAACATCATGTCTGCCTGTGGTTTGATCTTTTAGTGACATGTGACCTTGCAAAGGTCACTCTCTCAGTAATGCACTGGAGCTGGCTCACACCAAACCAGTTGTGCTCATCTTTCCCCAATTCAATTTCAGTAACTTCACATTGTAGCTTGAAACTGGCTATGATGGAAGTGTTTACACTAAGGAAATCAGCAAGCGCAACAAGCCAGAGCTTTGTGTCATTGTTGAGCTGGTTCACCAGCTGTCTCTTCCCCTACTTACTCTGCTGTCAGAGGCTATCGGGGCTCAACTCACTTCTGGCTCCTGAACTGAGGAATTGTAATCAGAGCAGCAGCTCTTTATCTAAAGAAAGAAACACTGAAGGTCTAGTACCCTTTTTGAGCTCACTGGTTGACCCCTTGGATTGGAAACATCTGGGTGGTTGCGGTCCTTCGTGTTCCCTTGGTGCTCTGTGCACAATTATTCCTCATGCCTATTCTGGGGACACAGGAGGTCAAGGATAAGAGATACATCCTTCCAGCAGATTTAACTTGAGAGGGATGGAGAGACACCCCCTGATGCTATCCCTTTACCTGAATAAAGAACACTGAAGACTTTTTGCAGGTCTTACAAGCAGTACTAATGAGCAAATAAGTGACATCCCCATGCATATAGTTATATAGTTATTCATTTCCTCTGAATGTATACTTTGGTTATTTCTGTTGAATTTCATGATATTAGAATATATAGAAGCATGAGTTGAAGGTGGGAGTGTGAGAGGGGAAAAAAGAAGACTTAAAATAACCACCATATCTTTGAGCTCTTGGTATGCACATCTGTGCATACCAAGAGCTAAGAAACTTTGGTTCCTTACACTCATTGTTAGATTTTTTTTAGTGCAAGCCACTAGGAATTAGAGACTAAGATGTGAGTGAGTGTGATGATTGCCTTTATGGCAAAATTTAAGGAAGTATGCATAGAATATTTCCCATCACATAAAGTGTATGACTTTATAATGTCATTTCCCTTGTTAAGCATTTGGAAAGTCAGTTTATGATCTCCATTTAACAATCCATGAAACTGTGCAAATGTCAAACCCAGGAAGGTTTGGGGCCTCCAGTGTTGAGGTCAGAGAAGAAAGGCCGTGTGAACAAGGGAGAGATATAAAGAGTAAATAGAAGGGTCTCAACACAAATCTCAGCTTCTTCATTATTTTGGTTTGATTTGGATCAAGTCCTTGCTCCTCTCACACCAATAAGAAATTAGTCCTATTGGACATTGAAAGCTTCTAAATAATGTTAGTAGCCAACAAATACCCAAGACATTAATCATCCAACTACATTAAATCTTTCTTAAATTGTTTGGGCATTTAAAAGTAGAATGCCAGGCCTTAGGAGTGGTGAATTCCCACCATCTGCAGCCAAGAAGAAGCTGAGCAACAAGTTGGGTTGTCAGGGTATGGTAACGTGGGTTCCTGAATTGAGTGAGTGGCAGCAGCCAGTCTACCTGGAGGAGGCTAAGACTCTCTGTTAGGTGAAAGTAGATCTCTTACATGGGTCTCAGTCAACATGACAAGAACAAATAAAGAAATACTAGCACCGCTTATTTTTCCCTCTCTGCATCCCCTCCCCTTCTTTCCTACCACATGAGAAGGAATCAGGCCTAGTTGCATAGAGCAGAAAGATGGGGGACAATTCAATCTTTGATGAAAAGACTCAGTTCCAGCTTTCTCCTCCAGTGTTCTTCTACCTACCCACTCCTCTCTGGTGCTAAACAATAAGGTACTTGGTCTCTTCTAATTTAGGAAGTCATTTTTCAAACTAATTCCCATGTAGAGCTTAATGTGATATCCAACCCAGGTACATTTGCATTTTAAAGGATGTCATGAGGAAAATATAAGGCTTAATCCAAAGAAATATCATACATTTCATAGTGAAATCTCAATGATCAAAGATGGGTGTTTTATACCTGGATGGATGGGCTAAGTCTTCTAGTGGAGGGTAAGCTGAATCATATATATACACATACACACATATATGTATGTATGTATATGTATGTGTATGTGTATGTATATGTATATGCATATGTATGAAACATATATAAATGCTTTATGATAGGAGCTTTGTTCCAGTGCATTGTTTATAGTGCTTTCATTTAATCTCTTTTATCAACAAAAGCAAAGCTAGTACATAAACTCTCTAAAGGCCTAGCTAGCCCTTATCAAATCCAAGACTCCTGATAACAAATCCAGAGTTCTTTCTATGTTACAGCTGTTCCCCAGGAAAGTTATAAGAAATGGCAAACACATATATTGGTAGATTTCCTCCTGGGAGATACCCCAGGACCACACCAGATCCTTAATGAAATTCTATGGGCTGAGAACTGTTGAGGACCTAGGCAAAGCCATCTTCTCTGATCAGCAGTGAGGGACCGAACTGCTGCTTTCCCCATCTTTTCCTTCCTGATTCCTGGGATCCAATCTTTCTCCCCTATCAGAGGGGACTCTGGTAGGAAACACATAGGCGATAGCAATGGGGGGAACTGCTGCATGACAAAGGGATTTAAAAACTGAACACATGGGAGGAACCTGAGGTCCTGAATTTTCGGCCCCTACCTCAACCATCCCCCAAGGACTCTGTTTTGTTTTTCCTGGAATCCCCTAGAAACATCAAGAAGAATCAGCCACAGGGAAAGATGCAGGCAGGACGGAGGACTTGGTGCTGTCAGGGAAGGGAATCCAGGCAACTTTATCATGTGCTCCGTGGGAGAGGAGGCTGGTGAGCTCAGAGGCCTGTTTTCCCCTTAACAGATGCAAGAAAAGAGCCAGAAAAGGTCAGAGATAAATGCAGCCCTCACTTTGTTCTGCATATTCAAAAGAACTGCTCTAAAGAAAGACCTAAAATATATGTGTGTTCACTCAACCTTTTCCTGCTAGGCATAGGGTTCCAGATATGGAAATGACAGGGTAACCACCAGAGAAACTCATGCAGGTCTGGGCAATAGCAGCGCTCAGGAGTAGGGCCCCCAAAAGAGTGTGCTTCACGTGGGACCGGTCAGTCTGGCTGGAGAAAGGGAAGCTTGGAAACAGCATGTTATCTTGAGAATCACTCCCGGAAGGGAGCAGGAAGTTCACAGGGAGAATGCCAAGGAGGGAACAAAAGGGAGACTGGAACTCGGTCATCAGAAGTACCTGGAACTGGAAACAGTCCAAGACCTCATCATGGCTGACATCCCTGCACATAATCAGAAATTCCTTTCAATTAGGTGGGGAAAGTCTCTTTGCATTGTCAGCCCAGATATCCCCATGAAGAAAGCATGAAGTGAGTTTCAGGGAGGTGTCAGCATGGGAGCAAGATCCGATTGCCTGTGGCTTGGTTGGGGAAAGACAGGCCAGAGGGATGGGGTGGGGCTGATGGAATTATCTCTTGTCCTTAAAGCAAAACAACAACCCCAAAGGTAAAGGGACTCTTCAGCCTGGTTTGACAGTGTATACATCCATTTTCTCTATGTTAATTAAAAATGTTTAAATCTGTAGTCCTGAAATATCTCTTCCAACTCAGTTTCCACAGCCAAGGAAACTGCCTTTTCAACCGTAATTCCCACCATGCCTTTCTGTTCACCAAACTGGACTGTCTGCCATTCTCCGAATGTGCTTGGGTCTTTCACACTCCTTAGGTCAGGTGTTTCTTCTACCTGGGATCCTTCTACCTGGGATCCATCCACCTCTCATCAAACCTTATTATACTTCAAAGGCCATCCTTCATGTGGTGCTTAGCTACAATTAGTACACTTTGTCATACGACTCTTGTCACTCTCATAATACCTACTCCCAAACTACATTAGTCTTAATAACATTAATAATAAAAATAATAGTTCATATTTATTGCACCCTATCACCATGCTACAGTGATCTAATCCTTATGCAATCTATTGAGTCAGTAAGCAGTGACATTATTTAATTCTTTTTGCAGAGAAATAAGCGGAAGCATAGCTGGGTAAAATTACCCGTAATTATACGAGTCGTGGCACCTGGATACAAACCTCAGCACTTGTGCCTTGAATGCTCTTCTTGTCTGCTTCCCTTCACGTTTGCTTATCATCCATCTACTGAGGAAGAATCGATGGAATGCCCATTTTGCAGATCTAGCCCAGAGATGTTCAAAAAGCTTGCTGTAAATGATTGAGGCCTTCGCATCTGACCCTTTCCTTTGTTTGATGCCTATTTTCCAGATACTAAACTCTCCACTGCTTTCTCACAAGTAAATTCACTGATGAGTATAAACACTGGAATGAAGTTTTCAAAAGAACATGGGACAGGGTTATCTGGTACAGAATTAACATATGCTCTTGAAAAGAATTGGAAAGGTATTACTATCTTAGATAAGACCTGGATTGGAAACTAGAGGTTTTAAAATTTAATGTTATCATGGTTAAATGATATGATAGTGTAGTTAACATTATGAGGATTACTTTTTCTACTAGAAAACAGAATTTCTACATTATAATTATAGGGTCATGACCTGTTAGATAAGGCTGGAGATGACTCTAAGAGCATCTAGCATAGATCCTTTTCGTTGCAGATGGAAGTCTATGGTGTAGACTGAGGATGGATTTTGTTCTTGGTCATTCAAGTAGTTAGCAGAGCTGGCATCAAGTGTGAAGACTAGAAAGACTGGCCCAGAAGGGGACATGGAACACAGCTAACCCAGTGCTTCTCCAACTGTAGTCTGGATACACATCAACCTGGGGTCATAGTAACATGTGAATTCTGATTCAGCAGGCCCAGAGGGAAACCCTCATTTCTAACAACCTCCCAGGTGATGCCCTTGCCAATGGTCCATGGCCTGCACCTTAGGTAGCCAGGGTCTAATCTGCCCAGCTCTACCCAACAGAAATATAATGGGAGCCACCTATCACTTCAACTGTTCTGGTACCTGCCTTTTAAAACTCACAAAAAGATAAAAGTATCCATTTTAATATTATCATTTACTGAATCTCATATGTATATAATATTATTATTTTAAAATTTAATTATATACAGGGTGGGGCAAAAGTAGGTTCACGGTTGTTCATGTGGAAAATAATGCAATAATTAATAAATAATATAACAATAAAGTCTGTTTTACATACTCATAATTATAAGCCTACATTTGCCCCACCTGGTATTTAACATCCTTTTTTTCATACTAAGTCTTCAAAACTCAGTATGTCGTTTAAACTAACAGCACAACTTAGACTGAACACATTTCAAATGCTCTATAGGCACATGTGGCCAATGACTAAGAATTGGACAGAACAGCTCAGCCCATGCTGCTGGCTCTTGTAGGTGTCTTACAGAGTCTACCTCATTTTGTAGCCTTGAAACCCAACTAGACCAGCTCCTCCATCGGAACAGGGCTCTGTGTGGCTGTAGGTCCCTATGATATCCTGTCCAGGTCTGGCTATCTACCCATACAGTCCATGATGACTTATTAATTGATTTCTTTTTGCTCTGACCTG
>PVKM010023924.1:10845-20961 GCA_004027735.1 Carollia perspicillata
AATTGGCTATGACATTAAATGAAGTGACTTCCAAGCTTCTTTCTCCTTGTAAGTGCATCTGATTTCATCCTTTGCAACACTAGCTGCAGTCATTGTCCCACATACCCTCTCAGCCTCCTCTTTTTCTTCTTCACAAACAGTTTTTATATCCCTCCCTCATTTCCCCTCTTAAAAACTCATTAATCACCTTCACACTCCCTCTGGAGCCAACTTCAGGCAATTCTCAGATTTAGAGGCTTAAGTGGAACACTGGAGTCTAATAGAGGACAATTGGGGGCACTATATCAGATGCTCCTGTTTCTACCAGCCCTCAGAATCCAGCCTTGTGTTTATATACAGCCCTGAGAAAAATGGCCTGTGGTTAAAGTACTAAGTGCTGGAGGAAGAGCAGAGTGCAGGGTTAAGTGCACGGGCTCTGGGATCAGACAGCCCATGATCAAATACCCGTTCAGCAAGGAAGCATATGGGAAGTCTCTAAACTTCGGTGTGTCCCAGTAGCCATGAGGTTAAATGAGATAACTTAAGTAGAGGACTTAAGACCATGCCCCTACATAATAGTGCTCAGTAAGTAGCAAGAGACTATTAAAGTTGACGGGCGTTTTTTGAATTGCTAGGAAGGGACCCAATCTTCATTGCATGACGCAGCCCAAAGAAATGCTGTGGGCTGAAAAGGACAGAGCGCATTTTGGATGGTGCCTAACTTAGAGCAAAACTGTTTTTCTGTCACATTAGACATTTGATCACTCTCATCTCAAAACCTTCTAATTTCACTCCTTCTCTTAAAATCTTGTTGCTGGTCCCCTCATCGCCTCACTGCCCAGCACTTGTGGGTGACCTTCACCTGGCACTTGAAGAACCTTGTAAATTGCCAGTCCTCTCACAGAAACTGCTGAGGGAGGGCCTCGTTTCCGTTTCCGTGCTGCCCGAAGTCATCCTCATGCAGTTTGCAAATAAACAACTTCTCCCCCTGGAAGAAAGAACAAATAGTTCATAATTGGCAATCTGCATAATGAGTGGAGCATCTATGCAAATATAACATTTGGAATAATCTATTAATATCTCAACTGTGATGTCTGTGGGCCACCACTTCCCATGCTAAAGAGCCAGAGCCAAATATTTTCTGACTCCTGTGGAAGTGAGAAGAGAGATTGACAAGCTGCTGTCTTCTTAGGGTTCCAATTAGAAATCTGGAGACCACCACAGTTGGAAGGGATCTTTGAGGCTGTTTAGTCCCTACTCCCACCCACCTCTCACATTTAAGATAAGGAGTCAAGTCCAAAGAGGTATGAAGACTCCCTGTGTTCCTATGCTGTTAGTGGCTGAACCAAGGTCACGAGCCGTGGCAATCTCCCAGCTTTTCTGACAGGCCAACACATGCCTCTCCTGCTGAGCAGTTTGTCACTATAAAACGCAGCCTTCCATGTGGAATTGTCTCTAGCTCTCCATCATCTACCTTCCCTCTCTCTTGATTAAACTCCTCTTGCAGATCTGGACTTCTAACCTAAAGAACCAGCTCCTAGGACTGCAGGACAGATGGTTACGGGACTCAGACAAAAGTGTCTGGTCCCAAACAAGGAGGCCATTGGTGTTAACCAAAACATGCATCCTCTGGATTGGGCCGAGCCTCTTTGCTCTTGAAGTAGAGAAGCTCTTGAACACATACACACACTTGTACATGAATAAATAAACCCTCAGATTTACATCAGTAATACTACTGAACTACCACCAACAGCACTGGGGGACTGCTGGACAGGCTCTGTGAGTAACTCCTGACCACAATCCCTTCATCCCTTCCTTTTAGCCCATGCTCTGCAGCCAATCTCAGGCAGCCCCACCATTTTTGTCATGCTCTTCCCCTTTCCTAGAGGCAACAGTGGCTCCTTCTGTTACTCAAATATTCAACAAGCAGCAGTGCATGTCCACATACCTGCTGGCCAGGGAAGGGTCAAAAACTGTGACCGGAGACAGAGCAGTAAGTTACTCAGTCAGGCAATTAACCAATGCCAAGTCGGAAGAGTAACAGTGTGGTTTTGGGAGGTTTAGGCTACATCCTGGCATGAACACTACTAACAAGCTGTAAGTTCTTGATCTTTCTTTAAGGCACAGGGCAAATGAGTCCTCCTCTCTGATCCTTTCTCTGGACTTTACATCCCTCCTTAGATTTAATTCACAGCTCCTCCTCCTGCTCCGGCTTGTAATAAGCACCATTTTACTTTGTACAATTCATATTTTGTTGGGCTGTTCACATGCCTGTTCTGTTCTGGGCTGGATTGTGAATCTCTTTGTCTCCTGAAGTCCTGAGCACCGTGCACAGTGTCTGCCGCTAATAAACGCTCAGCAAGCGCTTGACAAATGACAGATGAGTAAATTAAGTCATAAAAACCTCTCCAGACTTCAATTTCCGCATCAGGAAAATGAGGCACTTGGACTTTCTCGACTTAATTCTATGACTCTAAGATGTTATCGAGCACCTGCTGTGTGCTCAAATTCCGTAAGGGTTACTGAGAATCAAGGGAAGTCTGAAACCTCCTCGTGGCCCCCGTGAGTCTAGTTGGGAAGATAAACATTCAATAAAGGAAATCGGTTCAGGTTATGCAGTAGAGATTCAGAGAAAAGACACATCACTGCCAGGTGAAACATTCAAGTTGTTCTCGGTGGCATGGTGACGGGTGGGTGGATGGGCCCATGGTGGGAGCATTCCAAGAGGAGATGACTACCTGAGCCTTGGCATAACTTTGGGACACAGCATTTAAGCCACTTGTCTGCAGAAGGGAAGTGGCAATCTCAGGAGCTATGGATTCTGATTTCTGACCATCGATTCAGTAAGAGACATTTTCAACTAGATTTTGGTTCTTTTCACTTGCTCTTGCTTTAGTCTCTCACTTTATACCCACTTCTTACAAATAGGTTCTTGTATTTCTACCCTAATAAAACATTTTGTCACTCATGATATCCTCTTAAAATGTTCCTTCACCTCCTAACCCCTTTGAAAAGTGGCTTATATCACTACCTCTGCTACTTGAAAAACCCGTGCAATCTGGCTGCTGTTTCCACCATGTGCTGATGCCATTTTCAAAGCCCTCCAAAACATCTATAATTGCCAAACCCCAAAGCAATTTCTTATTTCTCATCCTCCTTGACCTTTGGCACTATTTGATCTATTGACTACCAGCCTACCACTCTGGAAATGTCTCCTCCAGTTTCTGTGGTCCACTCAACAGTGACTTCACAATCTGTCTTTTTTTCTTTTTTACTGCCTTTCTTCTTCCCTAAACACAGGTATTCCCTCAAAACCATTGTGAATCCCTACTGTCCCTAACCCCTATGCCAGGCTTCGAACATTGGCTTCCAATTGCCAGCTGAACTCTCAGCTTGGAATCCTACCAACATCTCAAAACTGGCGTCTAAACCCCGCCCTTCATATTGGCTCTTAACCTAGCTATTTGTCTTACTGCTGTTCCTCCCTCCCCTCCCCCACCTTCTTCCCAACCCCATTTATTTCAAACCTTACACCCTATAACATCTCCGTGGCACCTCCTATTCATCCTCTTCTTTTCTTTTCAGGTGCCCACTCATTTGTTTGGGTATTCTCTAGCTCTTAGATGCCTACCCTGTCACTCTCACTTCCAACCATGTAAGACTGCCTATTCTGTGCACCTACTCTGTGCTATGGTTCTAGTGATATGAGTTTAAAATAAACCCTCAGTCTGGTCATCCTAGCCTCTGTCTGCTATGGCCCCATCTTCCAGCTTTGCCTCCTACCACAACCTACTCGACCTCCCAGTTACAAGGGTCTTGACTGTTTTCCAAAA
This sequence comes from Carollia perspicillata, assembly GCA_004027735.1. Lineage (NCBI taxonomy): Eukaryota > Metazoa > Chordata > Mammalia > Chiroptera > Phyllostomidae > Carollia > Carollia perspicillata. The sequence goes on from PVKM010023924.1 coordinate 14,658, forward strand.
GCAACTCATCAATTCCAATCTCTGTGGCTCTCTCAAGCCCATCTGCCTTCTTGGAAGATCCTACCCCCCGCCCCAACAATTACCATAAAACATTGCATATCCTTCAAAATTCCTGTGAAATTGCCATTTTCTTCCTGAACCCAGAGATTATTGTGATCTCTATCTCTTTATTTCTCCCCTAGGCATTTTGATATTTCACAATTATTTATCTATGGGCTCCAAACTAGACAATGTGCTCCTAAGTCTAGGGGCTAGGTCTTACTTGTTTTTTTTAAAGATTTTATTTATTTATTTTTAGAGAGAGGGGAAAGGAGGGAGAAAAAGAGGGAGAAAAACATCAGTGTGTGGTTGCCTCTCACATGCCTCCTGCTGGGGACCAGACCCACAACACAGGCATGTGCCCTGTTGGAGAATTGAACCCACAACCCTTTGGTTCTCAGGCTAGCCCTCAATCTACTGAGACACACCAGCCAGGGCCTTACTTGTTTTCTGAAGTTTCTGGAGTATTTAGAAAAGTGCCTTTAAGGCTCCCATTAAAAAAAATGAATTGAATTGAGTGGAACTGAATGGAATTGAATGATTGGTAAAGAGGTCTGAAGATGACTCCTTGATTCTTTATCTCTAGAGTAAAATCTTTGGAGAACTATTTCTTGAGACAAATCTGTGAGCTATAGTACAGTTAACATTTAGAATTGAACTTGGACAGCTGTCCCCTATCTCTAGTGAGAACTGATTTCAAAGACTTCTGAATGTAGTTTTCCCTTTAAAACTCTGAGATAACCTGATAGAAGCAGGTGATTTAGCAGGAAGTGTTTTGGATAAATTTATCTCTGCATATGCAAACACACTTATGGGCCAATATTTTACTGACGCTCTTTGAAGGGTAAAAAATTAGATTATGATACAGTTCCTATTCTAAAGTTTAAGATCTTAATGGAAGTCTATGAGAAGAGGGTCCATGTCTCTTTTATTTACCAAGGTAGCCACAGTACCTGGAAAACATAAGTGTACAATAGATTTCTATTGAACGAATCTAATGAGGAGATGATGGCTGACCAAACAGCTAACTAAATTAAAATCTAAAGTAGTAAATGATCAAATAAAAAAACATAAGATAGAAAGGTGACTGCCTCTTATTAATCCTTGAATTTCCCTCCCTACCCTCATTCCCACCTAAGTCCAGCACAGTGTCTAGAGCAACCCAGATGGCCACGTCAGAGATGGAACAACCAGAGGTGTCATGGAAAATAAACTTCCACCTGGTACAGGATTTACTCTCAAGTGTCTTTGACAGAATGTCCTCCAGCCTCTATTTAAATTTCCTCAGGAATAGTAAACTCGCTGACATCTACATTGGAGGACAGTTCTCTATGTTAAAAAGACAATTTCTATATTGAGCCAAAAGTTGGCTTCTTATAAATTCCACCCACTGGTCATAATTCTGCCTCCAAACTAACATAGTGAAAGTCTAATTTATCTTCTACGTGATGGTCTTTTCTATGTTTGATGACAGTTGTCACATCTCCACCATGCAAACTATTCTCCAGGCTCACTGCCCCTACCTACATTCCCTAGGCCATTCTTCCTATGGCCTGGTGGTATTCAAGCCTCTCTTCATAATCATTACCTTCTTCTGAATATGTTACAAGTACCCACTGACCCTCTCAAATGTGATTCCTAGACGTGCTCTATCTGAACTGTTACATTCCACAATACAAGTCTCTTCCTGAGGCCTAAGAGCATACCAAATTTTTTCAAAGCTTCATCATTTGCTCACACTAAGTGTATACTTATGTAAACTTTATGTCGATTTTATGTAACTTTCTCTCCACCAAATTTACCACTTTCTAATTTTGCAATTATCACAAAACTTCACCATGGTCAAAAAGCATATTATACATGTTAAGCATTTTATGCATGGATTTGTGGAAATAATATGGTGGATAAGGAAGGACCTCTCCACAAACTGTCTAGGGACCACGTGTGAACCACTTTCCATCCTACCTGCCAATGGCACAGTAATGCCCATCCTACCTTTCTCACTAGAGTAATACAAGACTCAAACAAGAAATAGGGACTCAGATATTATTAAGATGATTCTGCTTAAACCCCAGTGCCTTGCAACTATCCCCTGGTGGCTGCTGCTACACTCTCTGGGCTTCTTGCCTATGGTGGTAGCAGGGGTTAGCTTTGTTCACTAGTATATTGCCCTGGAAAGAAAAAGTGGTTAGATTCTATAAGACCAGCCCTTACTATCTCTGTGGCCACAGCAACTCACTTAACCTTATAGATATTGTCAATACCCTCCAGCCAAAGACCACCAGGAACACATCTATCGTTGAACATGTTGGGTTCATCACTCTCTGCAGCGGGGGAGAACGTGTACCACGGGGAACCACGGTACATCTCAGTAATAGGATGTTAGAAAGAATGAGAATAAATCTGTAACTGAAAAAGAAGTGACTGATTTTACCTGAGGGTGGAGGTTGTTTAGTATTTGTGGGTGGCATGGAAGCCTGATTTGTGCCTATGTTTAGATGAAATTATGATGTAGCCTTGCTCGCTCTCACTTTATCCTGGCCTCAAAGTGACCTCGTCTGAGGTTACCTTTTTTTTTTTATGTGCAGCATGAGAATAACATGACCTCACTGTGAGCACTCAGCCAGCTCTCAGGTGTCAGGGGCTGCTCTTTGTCCTTCCTCAAAATTAACTTAACTATTGTCAACCTCCTTGAAGCTCAGTTTCCTCATCTAGAAGAAAGAAAGAACAACTCAGGGATCAAAAGTAAAAATGTTTTGTTGACTCTGTCGTTGTTTGACAAATGTGAGGCTGCCTTGCTCAGCTCTGGCCTCCAGGATCCATGGTCTGTCAATGCTGAGTTCTCCTGGGCCCCGTTAGGGCATCGCCCCTCAGAAGAAAAATCTTACTTATAGCATCATAGCTTGAGTCCTCTGAGGAAGCTGCTCTTGAACTCTTCTGATAGACTTCTGTCCACAGTCAAAGCCAACCAGTTTTGTGCACTTGTTAGACACCTAATTATCTCCTCCCCCCAGCTGTGTCTGAGCTCTCTGGTAGAGTAGAACCTAGCAGGCCTGAATCCATCTTCCCCCGTAACACAACTAGATAGCGATGCTTGACACACATTTGATTAAAAAATAGCTGTACTCTTCAAATCAAAACATCATTGGATATTAGCTTTGGAAGACACTAGACATATTTTTTGACCAAACTCTTATTTTATAGTTGAGAAAATTAAGGATCAGAAAAGGAAAGACCTCCTGAGTTTAGTTTTCTGTGGTCTCTTGACCACAGCCATCCCAAATGGCACAAGCCACAAAGACATAAGACTGGATGTGATGTATTCCTTTTGCTTTCAGATCCTGACCTGAGCCAATTGAGGACTTCAGCACTACAGTCAATATTTTTTTTCTTCTTCGGTGTGTCTTAGGCATAGCTTTTAAGGGTCTAATAATATGGACTACAAATGCCTAAGGGACAGACTAGCTAGAGACAAAACTGTGATTTCAACTCAATTCAAGTAACATTTGGGAGTAATACTTGTATTAGATGCTGGTGATATAGAAAAGAATTAAGCTCCACTTCCAAAGAGCTTTCACTTTTGCAGGGAAGAGAATAAATAGCAGACTGTATTGACTAATATAATGGGTACTAAGGGCAGTGGGACTTCATTCTACCTGAAGGTATAGTGTACCACTGCGTGCAAAGCACACTATGGGTTGGTGGGAAAAGGAGGACCTAGACCCAGGTGTCCTGACTCCACATATATTGCTTTTCCCATAATCCCATGCAGCTCCCAGAAGCAGCTGGGAAGTTTACACAATGTGTGGCAAACAGAGGAAACTGACCCATTTCACACCGAAAAACAGCTCAGCTCCAGGTGGAAAATGCAGTGGCCACCTGCAGGCTCTGTCAGCCAAGCCGCTGCAAACCTCCATCCAGCTCATCGAATCCCAGAGGCTGAGAGTTGAAATGGGCTTAGAGGCCACCCAGGATAACTAATCAGCTAGTGCAAGAGTCTTTTTTACAGCTTCCCTGAGGGTCCCAAACAAAATTTCATGTAGGCAAGGTTTATATTTGTTACACTCCCACCTTCCTTGCTTCCTCTTCCCCCCCTCCCCGACCTTCTGGGTCTCCTTTCATGGGCCTCCTGACATTCGAACCTTCATGATGCTTTCGATTGAATTGAACCTTCAACCCAGGCTTAATCTTGCCCCAAGTTGTTCCATAATTTAAAATGTCAAAATACAATCTTTCTTGGGTGTATTGAAGAGCAATCTGAAATATATCTTTGGGTTGCTGCCCTAATCACTACTTTCCCGGGCTTCTTTATTTTATCCACTTCTGGACCCACCTATTCCCACCCTCTTTCTTCCTAAAGCTCCCAAGGGACCTCTGACAGTGAGGTGAGGTGAGGAGGATCAGTGAGGTTAACCTGAAAATCATTTGCAGGATGAATTGGAGGAGAAGGACCAATACCAAGGGTAAATCCCCAGAAAATGAACAAAAGGTTAGAGAGCCAAGGAGCGTCTCTGGGTTGAGTAGAGGGAAGAGCATTGCTCTTCAACATGAGACATACTAGCCTAGGCTACACAGGGAAATATAGGCTGGACGTTCATTACATTTGTTTGAAAATGAGAGAGCTGACACTGGAAGCCTTTGCTCTTTTCCTTAAAGCCACTGGGACCTAACCCACTGCACTGAGAGGAGGAGTTAGAACTTGAGAGAGACACATAGACCCTCTCGGCAGGCTGTGACTGACCGGCTCCAGCTCCAGCAGCTGATTTCACCTACAAAGTAAAGAGCAGCATGGACCAGCGTGGGAGTCCATGAGCAAATTCTCTTGTAAAGTGAATGGATCGGACCTTTGCTCTCTAAAGGGCTTCGTGGTTCTAGGATTGTCTATGCCCCTCAGTGGAAATCAGCCCACAGACTTCATACAGGAACCATCCCCCACTTTCTTGGGGCTGCAGAGGATGCCCCAAAGATACCCCCAACCTGCTTGACCTGTCTGAATCAAGGGATGGATTTAGAATTGACTGTTAGGCATTGCTGCCCTCTGCTGGGTGGTATGTTGCCAACTGCCCCCATAACGTGCTCTGCCCATCCCCTGGGCTGCCCGGCCACTGCCCCTGTCTTGCATTTCATGTTCAAGTGGAAAACCACAAGGAAACCTGAGGTTATATGTACGTGTGTGTATTGGGGGGCATAGGGGCATGTGAGTATAAACCCAAATGGCCGGTCATCCTCAATTAAGTGAAAGCTCCCTCGAGTGAGAGACCTTAACTGAGTTGTCTCTCAGCTGAAAACCGCACACTGGTACCAGCATGATGGCACCTTCAAGCAAAGATGACCAGGGGGCTTTCAAGGTTCACCTGCCTTTTGTTATTGATGAGCAAAACGCAGAAGCAAAATGGGAATAATTGGACGGCAGGGGAACATCAGGATATTGTAATTGTTCCCCTTGGAGATGAAAAGGGAAGCTGAAAAACATCTGCACGCTGAAATCTGCTCCGATGCGCTAAGTGGGCCAAGAAAACCTGCAACCACGAAGTGGGGCTAATTTACTGCTCTAATCACCAGCATCCAATCTGAAGCCAGACATTATCTTAAAGTACACACCAGTTCCAGGTGGTGCACAGCAAATGTTTGATTAGTGCTACCAAATTCCCTGCAACTTGATAAGGCTTCCGAGTGCGCAGGAATTACAGGGCTGCGCGCCGATGGCGCCGGGCTGCTGCAGGCTCCGCAGCAAGCTGTTTGCCTTCGGGTCACAACCTTCCTAAGAAATACAGCCCAGCCCTCTTTCCAGGGTGCTGGGTTTAAACAGGCAAAAAAAAAAAAAGAAGAAGAAGAAGAAGAAGAAGAAGAAGAAGAAAGAAAAGAAAGCCTCACACAGGAGCACACAAAGGTAGATTCAGTAGGTGAGGAAGAACCAGATTATTTGCAGTGAGGCTTGGAAATGGAATAGAAGGAAAGTGGGGGATTAAAGGCCTATCGTATCCAGTATGTGCCAGTTGTTGAATATTTTATATATCATTCATTTTACATCATAGTGCATGGTTATCCACACTATTTCCTATTTTGCAGCTGAGAGAACTGAGGTGCAGACGCTTTAAGTGATTTGATGAAGCTATTTTAGCTAGAAAATTATGGAGCCGTACTTTGAACCCAGGACTGACTTAAATGCCTTCAAAGTAGGAATAGGTGTTCAAATGAGGCAGATGTTCAGGTGTTCTAGAAGTTACACAGAAAAAGAAGAACAAGAATATATGTCAGTCAATGG
>PVKM010023925.1:0-20861 GCA_004027735.1 Carollia perspicillata
CAGGGGTGGGGAGCTTTGCCTTTGTCGTGGGCCTGAGTTTTGTTTTTGTTTTAATCCTCACCCGAGGCTACGTTTATTGATTTTTACGTAGGGAGAAAGGCAGAGAGAGAAGGGGAGAGAGAAAGAGAGAAACATCTATCTGTTGCTTCCCATATGCATCCCAACTAGGGATAGAACCCACAGTGTAGGTGTGTGTCCTGATTGGGGATTGGACCTGTAGCCTCGTGGTGTATGGGGACAACGCTCCAACTAACTGAGCCACTTGGCCAGGGTAGGTCTGGGTTTTTTCCTTGGCATCCCAGCCTCTGTGAAGGCCTCTTGTCCGCAGAGACCTGGGTGGGTCGTGTCCAGAACAGGAAGCTCTGAATCTTCTATTAACCTAGCTATTGATTTGTGGTACGGGTGGCCTTGCCTTCAACATCACCAGCTTGTCTGTTAAACTAGGAATAAAATAAAATAGTGATTATAAAGTGTTTGGGAAGAGCGAGTAATGAAATAATGCCTTAAACCTCTTCTGAAAAGACTTTCCATATGCACATGTTTGGGGGGAGGCCTGCTAAAAATAAACTGTGGGAGTATTTACAAGTATTATACATATAAGATATGCAAAATAATAACAAATTCCATATCTGTTTTCTTTTGAAGTAGTTATTTATTTCCAAAACCTTTTTGCCTTTTTAGGTGATTAAAAATTCTGGCCATCTCCCAAGAGAGAGAGTAGCAGAAGATTTTGTTTGGGCTCAGTGGGATATGTCAGAGCAGAGATTATACTACATTGACCTGAAGGTACAAACCAGTCCACTAGCCCTTCTTCTTATAGCTACCACTGAATTTTGATATTATCATTGTTGTAATTTATTAATCACTGCATTTTCATGGATGGTTATTAAAAATAAGGAAAATTTGTCATTGCTGTTGGCTTCTTGGCTGCTTCTCTCTACCTTTTGTGGTTTTTGTTTTTTTAACTAGTGCTTTTGTTGATTTTGGGGGGTAATATGTCATTTATTCTGTTGTCTCTTTTAGAAATCAAGGGCTTTCTTAAAATGCATCCAGTTTTGTGGTGATGAGAACTTTAAACTAATGGTAAGTCCAGAAAATGACTGGACTAGAGGGAAGTTTTTAACATTGCTGCCCCCTTTTACAGAAGGTTGTTATCATAAACAGCATTTTAGCATTTTTGGTGTTTTGTTGGTCAGTTGTGTGAGCAAGTGGAGTAGTTCCTGCCATCTCAAGGCTTTGACACTGTAACAGTTGTAATTAATATGAACACAGGAATTTTCTGCTAGATGAATGCTTCACATTAAATAAGGCCTAAGAGTAAGGATCAGTAGAAGGTAATAGGTATGGTCTATAGTAAATAGCTTTAAGTGGTTATGTCATTTGATGCCAAATGACTTGTGAGCGTGGGGGATTTGAGAATAAAGTCAGTGAGAGGGTAGAGTCTAATTGGTAAAATTCTAGCATGACTCCTGAAAAAGCGGTTTGGAATGCTGGCCTTGGGGTGAGCAGTCAAATATTTTTATTTGTAATGAACAATATGTTATTATTCTTCCTCACCAGGATGGATATTGGTGTCTAGATTGGTATCATACCATTGTAAGAATTTAATTTATCCTCCTGCCCCCCACCTCCTTTATTTTTTGACTTATCCACTCTCCTGCTAAAGACACGCAGTCCTTCCCTTCTTTCTTGGTCATCTGTGTCTTGTAAAATCCTTCCAGTTGGTTTATTATACAATCTGTTTATGATATTCAAACCTAAAACAAAGTTTTCCAAGTACTAGCCCTTTGGGAAATAAATATACATCAAGCTTGTGATCATATGTGAACTCCAGAATATTCCTGTTGGACTTCCTGTGCAGGGTATCTTCAGAATAGCCTCTGAAGATAATGGTAAATGGGCTCCTCATCGTTAGGCGAGTACATTATCGTCAGGTTTGCTCTGGTCTTTGGAACTGTTGTCACTTAATTAATGTTGTTCTTTGTTTACTTTCTCCTGACTTTTTGACAGTTTGAGGCACCCTTGGACATATCATTAAGTGACTCAGGATTTAAGTAAGTTGTTCATAGATTTCTATTAATTTTCATAGACACTCGTGGGAAGAACGATTATATTTATACCTAATGTATGGTATGCAGATATAGGGAAAGGATAATTTGATATTCTGTGTGTTAGTGTGTGTCTTCTTTTATACTTCTGTTCTCTCTAGGGAGTAGAAACAGCTTTATCAAGCACGAACACAGGGTTTTTCCATGTAACGCCAATCATATTAATTTTTGTAGTCATTTATTTCTATACTGCGTCTCCGTCTATTTTGATCTATGGATGTGCTCTTCTCCCTGTGATTCAATAAAGGATTCAGTGAGTTAGAGACAACTACATTTGGAATCAAACATCAAAACCCATTTCTTGTTGCCATCAAAGAGAATGTCACAGGTCAATCCACTTGTAGCTCAATCTATTGCTTTACTTCTTTTTCCTGTTTTCATTTTTATACAAAAGGTGAGTTTTTTTCTGAGACTATTTTAGTAAAAACATGAACTACTTTTGAAAAAACAGACACAGACTACCAGTGCACAGAAAAAGGAAAGTCTTGAATTAGAGTAATGATAATCCTAAACTATGAAATGTTTTACTAGCTTTATTTAATCATATGTAAACATTCAGTTGTGCTTATTTTGAAACATATGCAGTTCTCTAAATCAGGAAAAATTTAAGTTGAAAGTAATTTTTTTCTCTGTTTCCCAGGCCACATCGCTTATGTACAATGTATTTTTTTTTATTGTTTTGTGGAATTTTCTAAATCAAAAAGCATATTATCTACTAAAATTTCTCAAGGACATGTCTCTATTTCTGTAGGTATATTTTAGTGGTTACTATCCTCTATGAAGGAGCTTATTTTTAAATGTATTCAATTTTTAAAAATTGTTAATGTTCTTAGACTTGTCAACTTTGGATGTGGTTATCTTCAAGACCAGGAAAAATTACCCAAATACCCGAGTCTGTGCGTTTTTACCAACCGTACAGGTAAAACCAATGTTATATTTATCAATTTGTTCAACAAAATTTAGTCATTGTTTAATTATATGGATCTTGAAAATGAAATGTAAGAGCCACAGTCTTACATAAATGATCATATGGATTTTTATATAGCAGATTATTTTCTTCACTGTATGTAATTTTATGCATCTGCTGTCTATATAAAAGAAGCCACAGTCAACAGGGTCATTGTCCTAATAGGCATTTTTGCATTCTTGTTCTAACAGAGGGGATGGACTCATATTTAATCAGTCTACATTTTCTCTCTTGCTCCATCTTCTAACCAACAGCACAGTGATGGGGGTACTTTTTGCATCAGGCTTACTGATGTGTTTGGGTTCCAAACCTCTGTATTCAGCTGCCTTAAGAGCCATGCTATGACCCACTGAGCTAACAATAAAAGCTTGATAAAAAGTTCTTAGTGTACAATCTCTGTCTCTTAACACCTCTGTATTGTAGAGAAAGTAAAGAGGGGGAAAAATCACACCTGAACATGAGAGGAGGGGAATATGATTACCTGAACAAACTGGTGGGAAAAAACTGCTCGTTAGCCTCAACAATCATCTAAATTATCAACTCTAATAACTAAGTCTAATAACTGTTTTTAATATTCCAACCTGAGTGGACATTTATGATGTGAGCTAAGTAGTATCTGGACTAAAATTATATTTCTTTTAAATCAAAGTATTCTTTAAGCCAACAAGCACTTTCTGTATGCTAGATATTGGGAATATAATGGTTAGGAAAACTGAGCTAGTCTTTATTAATACTGTTTGGTGTGGATTTTTGACATTGGAGAAGTGTACACATAGTTTTTTAGTAAAATCATAATAAATATTATGAATGAGGGTTATAGGAAGCCATGAGAGAATATCATGGGGGGGGTTAATGGAAGCCATTCCAGTTCAGCCGTTCCATCTCTGTTTTTCCCTCTCTCCAGGACTTCCTATCCTTAGTCCTGAAAATTGCTCCCTTTCCTATCTCACTGCTTCATAATTCATCCCTTTTTTTCCTGTTCATCCGCCCTCAGCCACATGAGTCCCTCAATAACCCAGTCCCAGGGAGTTCAGGAGAGGAAGTGGTATTACACCTAACACTTAAAGGATGCATATGAACTAGGAACAGTGGGACTGAAGTCGAGAAAACTCAGGGGAGAGTGTGTGAGAGAAAGCCTAAGAGGTAGGCAGGGACCAGGTGATGTAAGGCCTTGTAGACCATGGAAAGAGTTTAGGTTTCATCCTAAGAGTAATGAGCAGTCATTAAAGGCTTTTTTGTTCTTATTGTGATATCTTATTTTGAGAGTGCTCAAGCATACAGAAAAATTCAAGGTTATAATGAATATCCCTGTGCCTTTTACTTAAACAGTTATATCATTTACAGTATTTGCCTCATCAGTCTCCCCACATACAGGTTCCATTTTCTTCCTTTTGACTAACCCTTTTAAAAGTAAGTTGTAGATGTCATGACAAATTACCACTGAATAATTCATCCTGTATCTCCTTAGGTTAAGGATACTCTTTTATATAAGCCTCAGTACCATTATCACTGAAAGAAGTTAATTAGTAAACTATTTTACATTTAGATTTTCACAATTATTTTAAAATATATGTGTATGTAGATATGTGTATGCATATAAATAAATATTGTGTATATATACGCATGACATTCAAAGTCAGAATCCCGTCAAGACCCGTGCATTGTATTCAGTTATGTCTCCGTAGCCTCTTTTGGTGTAGACCAATTCCCCCCTCCTGTCTTCTGCCCTTTGCTTTCTTTTCACAGAATTGACCTTTTGAAGAGTCCAGGCCACTTGCCTTACACAATGGCCCATATTCTGGATTTGTCTAAGTGTTTACTTGTGGAATTATTTAACTTTTCCCTCTGTTTTCTACATTTCCTGTAAACTGGAATTTAGTCCTAAAGGGATTGTTCGATCTGGGTTAAACATTTTTGGTAAGAATACTTCATGGGGGACATTGTAAACTTTATTTGCACCTGATCGGGAGGCATATAATGTCAGGATGTCCTAATATTTGTGACTAAGTGGTAACCACTGTTTGTCTCCCTTATGAAGGCACATTTTAAGCTTTGTATTAGTAATCTGTGATGTGATAGTTTGGCCTCGTGTGAGTATCCTATTCCTTAATAACTTCTCACCTGTTGGTTTTAGGACTCACTGATACTTTTTCACGGAAGTGTTTTAAGTGTGCAGTGACATGGTTAGACGTGTAGTTTTAAAAGATCACTGTGGCTGCTGTGTGAAGAATGAGTTGGAGGCGGCAAAAGAAAGAACAGGGAGGTGAGACATTAGGGTGAGGTTGCAGCGGTACATTCGAGATGAAGGTGCCCGCACTGTAGGATGCACAGTAAAGGTAGAGAGAACTGGATGGGTTCGAGATGCATTTTGGAGATGGAACTGAGAGGACTTGCTATAAACTAGATGGAGAGGAATGGTGTTCAGATTTCTGACATAAGCAAATAGCTGAACAGTGGTGCCATTTACTGACATACACCCTCCTTTTGGCTTTTATTCTATGAGGATTTTATTCCGTTTCATTTTATTCCCGTAGGAATGTCTCAAATATTAGCAGCTACAATTTATAAATAGGCTGTCCATGACATATCTTACTTCATAAAATGCTCAGTTTATCTGGCATGAGATATGAAAGAGTCCATTTTTCCTTTCTCAGTAGCATGTGGGAGAGTAGAGAATGAGCCTTGCTCTTCACAGTCAGCTTCAAAATAGAAAAAGTGAGCCTGTTTCAAGTGGGGTGCTTCCAGGTTTGAGCTGAAACATGACAGAGAAGCAACCTTATTTTGGTTGTTGACTAATAAATTGTCAGTTCATATGTTTTCCAAATTACTTTTCAAAAGTGATTTTTTTTTTACCTTCGTGGTTAAACAAAGAAACAAACAAACAACTATTTCAGTGAAGTAGGAATGGAGAAGGCGGCAACTAGTCTACTCCTTACGTGGCTACCTCTCTAATGGCTTCATTTTCCAGAAAACATGGTTCATGAAAGGAATGCCAGTGGACTCAGGGCCGTATACAAACTCAACTTATTTTCACTGTTCACATCAATGACGATGCTCTACTAATATTTGGTGTTTGTTTGTCACATATTTGTCATTGGGAGCTTTACTTCTTACATCTTGGAAGATGTTTGTCCTGAATTTACTGCCGTAAGAAACGAAATCCGGGAGCTTCCAAGGAACTGGAGGTTGAGACTTGGAGGATAGGGGGCTCCTAGGAGCTGATGGTGGGCAAAGGTGCTGCTGCTGTTGTCCGGCCATGTATGTGCTACAATCGGGAGTTCAGACAGGTTTTTCTAATAAATCTTTTACGGGAGGAGGGTAAATCAGAGACTCCCTGAAGCATCGAAGGAAAGAAAACATCTCACTCCTTTCTCCGCTGATAGCCACCCTTGAAGTTGGGTTGGAAGAGCACTCTTGTGTGTTCTAAGTCAGTGGCTATACTTCTTTTTTTAAAAGATTTTATTTATTTATTTTTAGACTGAGGGGAAGGGAGGGAGAGAGGGAGCGAAACATCGGTGTGTGGTTGCCTCCCTGCCCCTGCACCAGGGACCTGGCCTGCAACCCAGGCATGTGCCCTGACTGGGAATTGAACCAGCAGGCCAGCACTCAGTCCACTGAGCCACACCAGCCAGGGCCAGTGGCTGTAATTCTTTTTTGTGCACCACCTACTAGGACATAGTGGGGGTGAAAAGTGTAAATTCTCCTTCCCGTTCATATAATTATAAGAGTTGCCCTTCACAAGTTCCCAGAATTAGGCCTGTGTTTTAACATTTCGTAGAGCCTTTTACAATGAGATAATTTCCCTTGGAAAACTTTGTCCATAATAGCTTTCATTGTCCAAATGGTTTCCTGAAGCCTAGCCAACTTTGAGATATTATCTTCATCATTGATGAATATTTATTAAGCATCTCTGGATACCCCATTAAGAGCATGCTTTGTTTTTCAAGCTGTGGCATTCCTCAACTTGTAAATAGCAAAATTATTCTGGAATAGTAATAGCAGGTAACCTTTATCTCACTTAATTCTCACATAATAACCATATGAAGTAGGCTGTGTATTTTAGGAAGTGAGGCTTAGGGAATTTAATTAATTTGCCTCAGGCAATTTTAGAGAATACTGATGCCTGAGTCTCACCCCCAGAGAGGCTGATTCAGTTGACCTAAGGTGGAGCCTGGCCAACTGTGAGCCCAGGTAAGGTTAATGGCCTTTTAGGGTTGAGAACCACCGCTCCAGAGCCGTGTTGTCCCATATGGTAGCCATTAGCCACATGTGGCTAAAATATAAATTGATTAAAATGAAAAAGGAGTTCCTTAGTCACACTAGCCACATTTAAGTGTGGCTGCTGGCTCCCATATTGGTAGCACAGATACAGAACACTTACACTATCAGAGAAAATTCAATGAATGGGTAGCTTTGTAGTGCGTGTGCACACCCCATTTCACCTTGCTATATTTGTTTTCTTTTGGGTTTGGGGAAGGAACTAAGCCACAACCTATTTGGAACTGTTTGCTTATGAGACCAGATACAACTCTTAGAGTATGTAATTAGGTACATTTATTCTGTATCTTTAACTTTCTTCAAAAAAAGGAAAACAATAACCTTCATTCTCTAAAGGATGGTGTGTGGAGGATTTTGCCGGAATGGAGGTTGTGATCTTCTTTATATGCAGAAATAAACACTTCATATTTATTCCTCAGGACAGATTCCTAAATAAATGATTACTGGATCAACAGTGTGACTTTATTCAAAACTATTTTTCAGAGAGTTTGTACTAGTTCACTCTTTTACCACTATGATTTGAGAATGTTCTTTCTACTGTTCCCTTGACAGAATTGATATTCATTTTTAAAATTTAAGTAATTTGAAAGGAAAAATCTGGTGCCTTGTTTTAATTTTTATTTCTCTATTATTAGAGAGGCTGAAGTTTTACCTATGTAGACTAAAATTTTCTTTCTCCTTGTGATCATGGAACATAAAAGGACAGGATAAACCAGTTGGTTTTTGCTGGTGTTGTTTCCTATGTGGAAATAGACAAAGTGCCACATGGGGCTTTTGTACTTCTTATAATTATTATTTTTGTTTATGCTTTAATATAGCATTACTTTTACTTGTAGTGAGTCTGCTATAATTTTAAAGAAAAGTTATATCATTGTTTACTCAATAACCCTAATAGTAATTTTATATCTAACAGAGTTGTTATTATTTTTATCTGATAAAATTATTATTTTCTGTTTAAGATATTATAATAAAATGTACTTCTAACAGTATATTCCTATCTTAAATGTCATTAAAAATAGTCACAGTTTGCCTTTTATGCTAGATGAATAAGAAGACTGAAAACTTTCTGTAATGAGGAGACACGTTTTTGATAAACCAGGGTCTATAGGTGTCAGTAATGACTGGAAGGGAAGCTGGATCAGAGGGCAGAGCAGTACGTGCATATTAGGAGAATCTCATGAAGCTGCAGACTCCTCTAGTCTCCCCTGATTTCATGTACAGGAGTGTGTCTTTCCTCATTTTCCTTCCCTCTGTAGCCCACCACAATACACTGCGTATAGTGTGTGCTGAGTAACGCTTGAATGCAAAGTTCCCAACAACTTGTTAATAGACCACTTCTAGAATTTGGAAATAATCTATGAGGTAAATTGAAGCAAGACATTTAAAATAATACAAATAAGGTTAAGTGGTTTAGGACTCTTTATTTGTGATTCTACTAAATATCTTCTTACTTCTAGGAAGTTTGTGTGTGTGTTACAGCCCGAAGTTTGACTCTTGGGAACAAATCACATATTCAGTGTTTTACTTTCATAAAGGTACTTTTTATTTACTTTGTGTGTTGCCTTGACATAATCACTCTTTCCAAGTAGTAGCAAATTTAATAGATTTTAATATTATTAAGTACATTCTATACCTGTGTACCTATATAATAAATGTTTTCTGAAGAAATTTGCTAGTGATAAATATTAAGTTAGCTAAATATTTTTATATATCATATACTTGTTATCCTGACCTATATCTTTTTCTAGACCTGTAGATCAATATTAATGGGCATTTTTGCCCAAAATGTGTTTGTTTGCTTTCTTTTATTATTACTAATTGTCAAGTGTCAATACATTTAACTTACAAAGATACCTAAGGTTTGAGTTAAAATCTTCTACGATCTCAGACTTTAACAGTTCTTAGACCTAAGATATGTTTATTTCATCTTGCCCATCTGTGACTCCCAAAACTGATATGTTAACAGTCAGCCTGGGGAGCATGAGGAAAGTGTCCAAACCTTTTCAATTCCATAGTTGGTCACAGTGTGTCCCTTAATAGCTTAATTCTCCTTAGCATAGTCTGAACCATGCTAAGGAGTATTTATGTTGCTTATTTAGTTCCTTAAACAGTGGTATTTATGTAGTATATACTGTAAGTGGAGTAAAAGTTTTTTTAAGGATGAATTTTTTTTTTCAAAATTGAAAAAATTGTATGCCAGGCCATACCAATTTATTATTCTGTAAGTGAGCCTAATATTATTTCCTTCACAAGTTAGAAATCAAAGTAAAAAGTGTTTAATAACTTAATAATGAAGAAAATAAAAAAGTAACTTAAGAACTAGATATAAATACATAGTTTAATAGTATAAGTGTGATATGTTGTGGAAAATTTCCCTCCAATTTTATAATGATTAATTATGAAAACCAGTAACTAAAACTTTTCTGAAGATGAATAGGAGTTACAAAAGTGGAGTGAGGCCTAATACCCTGAGTTTAGTAGGCTGTCTAATACCCTTTCTAACTGAAAGTTGTATTACGAAAATGACTCGGAGAAGTCTCCGAGGCTCTTAATGACTTCAGGAGTGTGAGCCACCCAGTCTCCTCTTTCTCTTGGAACCTTCCTTTGGATTGTCCCCTTCCAGCACAACCTACCTGTTAAGGTCTAAGATTATACCTGAACCCAGAACATCTGGAATGTGACTGTGCTCAGGCCATCCACCCTTAAGGCCAGCTTTTGGAGAATGACGAGGAACTATGAAATTTAGAAGTCAAAGATGCTTGTTCTATCAGTGTCACAGGCACTAAGTGTTGAGAGTATCACCTAGAGTCACTGCCTTAGGTGGATTAACACCTCTTTGTTTCTTAGTCTGGCTTCATGTTCTCTCCACAGGCTACAGCAAGACCTTCACTGCTGCTCTCCGGAGCGCTCACTCACGGGTGACGAAGGGCATTACTTTTCTTAACCTTGGTGAGCGAGAGAGGCATCTCTTTGATCCTTTCTTTCAGTACATGATATCCTCAGCCTTCTGTATCTCATTTCCTTCTCTGTGCACTCCATTTTCTCATGCCTCTTTGGGTCTTGGATTGCCATGACCATCACTGACCTTTGTGAAGCCTGATAGGTGAAGATTTTCTCTGGAAACAACCTCCCACCTGTCCCTACCAACTCCATCAGCCTTGATGGAGGTCTGGGGTGAAGAATGCATTTCTCTTTTTAGAGAACCTGCGCTTTGAGCTTTCTTATGTTCTTAGTAGCAATCATCAAAGTCATTTCATTAGTATGAAAATGATGAGAATAAATGAGATGTTCCCTAAAAGCCTATGAGAAATGATGCATAATGTTGGCCCTTGATTCTAGAGAGGACAAAGGCATTTGGGAGATTGCCTATTCCCTTTTGCTAATTGCTGAAAGCTTCCAAGTCCCACAATTGATTTATGGATCAGCTTGAGTGAGTTGTTTTTCATTGAGTAAATACGGTAAAGGGAACTTGAGTTGCATGAAGGGAGTGTGTGAGGAAGAAAATAAAGAAGGGGTTTGTTGTATCTCTCTACTGAAAGAGGGCTTCCCATGCTACTTGGGACGTGCAACACAAAGAGTTTAGCACAAGGCTGAACAACAGAACTGTTGCTTGTCTACATATGGAACGTTTTTCCTTTTTTATTTAAAAAGGAAAAGCTACTGTCGTGACAAAGGTTTAGGAAGGTGTGATGTGAGGGAACGGGGCAAAGTAAGAACCAAAATGATCAGAATGTTTATAAAAAGATTTTTATTTTGAAGAATCCTATTGGTGAGGTAAGATGTCTTATGCTACATGGGCCAGTGTGTGGCAGATTTTATCATGAGCTCTGACGGTGGAAAATGGCCTTAGGGAGGCCTGGTGCTGCTGCTTCCTGTGGTAACAGATGCAACATTTCTTGGGACTTTATTCTTATCAGTACCCATCTTAAGAGTGATGTGGGAAACTTTCCACTAAAAAACAGCATTTTGCGAGGTCAAAGGTATCCTTCCCCCTTTTTTTTTTAGCCTGGGGAATGACTCTTGAAGGGCAGGTGTGGTTTAATGTGTGGTCTTTAGAATGTGGAGAAGGCAGAAATGTGAGAGCTTTGTGAAAACAGATTCCTACACAGGTCATCTTTCCCTCTGAGACACGTTTTATAGGCATAAAATTGTACCTAATTAAAATCGTTCTAGAGGTCATTTTTATGCGAACAATAATGCTTTTTTGAATGATATATATATTTTTTGCTATTAATTGCCTGCAATTTTCCTAAATTGCCACTCTGTTAAAAGTGGCTTATATTAACTGAAGCATTTTTAAAAACAGAGGGGTTTTTTGGAAATTTTTAATGAACTCCCAAGCACCACTATGTAAGAAAGATATGTTTATAAATAAAGATCTTCCATTAAAAAATGAGTACCATATTCTGTTTTATTTCAGTTATCTTTATTATTACAATAATTTTGCTTGGCAATGGTAATGAAACTGAGGCTCAGAAAGGCTGAGATGTTCGCCCGGCTTCTTTCAGTGTCTCTTATCAGGCTCCCTATTTTAGTTTCTTATTTCTCCTGTGACCGATGACTATAAATTTAGGGCTTAAAACAACACAAATGTTCTCTTGTGGTTCTGAAGGAGCCTTGAGGAGCTAAAATTAACATGTGGCCAGAAATGGTTCTCTCTGGAGATGCCGTTCTTGGCTCCCACTGGCATTTCTTGGCTTGTGACCACATCACTTCAAGCTCTTTCGTCATGTGCTGTTCTGTAGTCAGATCTCCCTCGTATAAGAACACTTGTGGTCACATTGGGTCCACTGGATAGTCAAGAATACTTTTCCCATCTCAAGATCCTTAGTCACACCTGCCAGGTCCCTTTTACCACTCGAGGTAACACATTCATAGACTCTGGTGATGGGCACTGAACATCTTCGGAGGCCATCATTCATCTTACCACAGATACCATTGACACTTTTGGTGACACAGTGATTCTTTGTGTGAGAGCACATTGAGCGAGTTAGTATCCTTGGAGCCCACTCGTCAAATGGCATTAGGAATCCCCCTCCGCTCCAATGACGTGACAGCCCAAAATGCTTTCATATATTTCCAAATGCCCCCTCTCCCAGGGACATAGTACCATCCTAATTAACTGGTTAATCTAGGTCATTTGACGCCCAAACCCTTCCCTCTGTGCTTTGCTATATTATTTTTATTTGTGGTTTTCTACTCCAGGTTTGCTGTAATTATATTTTTGTGACCATCTGTGCTAAGCAGTTTAACATCGCTTGCTCCATGGCGACTGGTTAGAGTATTACATCCTCTTTACTTTGCACGGAATGCCTTCTGAGTAAAGATTAGCATATATTCCTTTGCTCTTTGGAAAATAAGATTCCAGCTGCCTTACTTATAATCTAGATGTTTCATCTGTATGAAATTCACTACACTAATGCGAATTTCTGTTTTCCTAAGACCCTAGAAAAACTATTGGTACTTTTACCCTCCTATTCTTCAGAAATCTATTTTTGCACCTTGGTTCAATCTATGTACAAATTTTCTTGGTACAGAAATATCTAGTGCAGGGACCATGAAGGTGTGAACCCTAGGCAGCTGGATGTGCAAGGAAATAAACTAGTACTTCATATCGTGTCATAATGCCTGCAGAGAGTGTTTTTGATAAATACCAGTTTAAAGGTTGTCTAAACAAAATGATGATGATGATGACAGTAATGATGGTGACAGTGACAAGGGTGACCCTGACAAGGATGAGTGAATAAACACAGGAGACCAAATTATATAGAGCATCCTCACCCTGGCAGAAACTGTGAAGGAAATTCCCATTATAAGCTATTCCCAGTTTATCAGGTTAATGACTAATTCATGTGGCTTAATGTTTTCTATTCTAATTTGCTTCCAAAGATCATTTAGATTCATATAAAGCCACAATTTACTTAGAAACAAAATTTACAGATTAAATTAAGGTAACCAGAGCTAAATGTCCGGGTAAATTAACCACAGCAGAAATAAATGAGATCTGGCTGGTGAGATGAAATGCACCAATATCAGACAGCTTATTATCACATTGGTCAAAACTTTTGTGTTTTAAGACAGTAAAGAAAAAATAGGGATAATGTGAAGTTCTGGGCTTTGTACCTGTATAGCTCTTCCCACATACAGGTGACTGAAATCTTTTTCTTCTACAGAATATTACATAGCTGTTTACTTACCTGGTCATTTCTTTCATCTACTTAACATTCAACATCCAGACCTGATCTGCCACAGTCTGTTTTTGACAGGTATGGCTGTAGTTCTTCCCACATGAACATGGTCCCTTTGGATTTGTTTTGACTTTAGTGGCTATGGTTGGGTAAGAGGGGTTCCTTTTATTTGCCAAACTTTTGTTTTATTTTTTTTATGTATGTATTTATTTATTTCCAGGAAGCAATGACGTGATCAATATGCTACCTCATAGTCCTTTGCAGTCGCTGTCAGGGTCCCTGGTACTGGACTGGTGTTCTGGAAAGCTCTACAGAGTGTTCCTGAGCCAGTCCTGTTTATTACAGTTCCTGCGGCACTGCCGGCTGGACTGGGAGAAGATGGCCGTGTTGCACTGCCTGCTGTCCTGCGGCCGAGACCTACAGTTTGTGGAAGCCAAGGTGCAAATACCGCTTACGTTTACAAATAGGCAAATAGGCAATATCACATGTATTGATGTAGTGGTTGAATGCGAACAGAAGTTATTTTTATTTGTTAATGATTAATTGAGGTTTACAGTCTCCATCTGGACTTGAATGTATTTTTCTCTTGTGTCCTTTTTTCATGGATCCCAAGCAGAGCTCATACTGAGTGCATGTCTGTTCTTTTGACTACTTTCTTTTCAATATTATGAAAAAATGTTTAGCTACATCATTAACATTCTAAGGCAGGTGCTCAGTAAATACATTCTCAAATATTTACTTTTTCACCTGTTCTGTATTTGGTGTGTATTGTCAAATGGATTAAAGTCTTGTGGCATGTTTTATTAAGAATTACACTTAATTTTCACATATAGTTTACAAAGTGCTTTTATATCTACTGTCATTTAATTTTACAGTTATCCTGTGAAGTCAGAGACTTAATTGGTACCAATGTGTGGTTGGTTAATTGAAAAAAATATATCTTAAACATTTTATTTTAACCTGAAACATATAAATACATTTATTCACTCATCTTCTGATGTAAATTAAAATCCTTTATTTAAATGTCAGCTAATTGAAGTTCAAAATCACTTGTCTTGCACTACACTACTAGTAATGTATTGTCTCTTATTTCCTGTTAATTTCTTTCTTTTCTTGTCCTAAAGAGAGCAATGAATTCAAAGGAATCTGTGTATATAGGGCAATTTTTTTCTTAATCTTTTATAGTTATCTCATGTATACCTGCTTTTTAGGCAGTATTTTAGAATCTTTCTAAGGCCTCCAACTGTTGTTGACCAAACAACATTCTTTTTGCATCCATATTCCAATTGTCTATGGTAATAGTTTATTAAATTACCTAATTGTGAAAATAAGCACAATTAGCGTGAATAGGTTTGGAAAGAACAAATTATTGGCAGGAGCAGAAATGTGGGAGTCTGCTGTGGCTAGGAAAGCTGTATAGTACTTGGAAATTGTCAAGTAGGGACCGAGGGGCTTCATTCCACTAGGAGATGTGGATGGTTTTGAAGATGGATGAGAGACAGCTGTTGATAGCACAGGGATCATCCCTCCCTTGAGAGGATAGTACAGTGCTGCTCCTAAGAGTTAATAGTGTGACCATGTTCACCCTGATTAACGACCAGGAATTCAGACCCAGATCTGCTGCCTCCAGACTTAGTGGTTTGTTTTCTCCTTTGTCCCACAGCGCTTCCCACTGGTCCTTTGCTAAAATGTGGCCTCCTCTAGCAAAAACAAACATTGGGGTGAAGAAGGTTTATTTGGATTCCATCCATGGGCACTTATTAAAAAGGCCTATAAAAAAGGAGCTCATTTCTAATACTGTTTTACCCACACAGTCTCCCATTACGTATCTCGCAGGTAGTAGCAAAGTGAGTATATTCTTAGGCAATTCCAAAATAGATGTAGAATTTACAAGATTTATGTATATTTTATATTTCTTTGGTGGTGGGGGCAGGGTGCAGATTTAAATGTTAACAGAATTGTCTTCTTATGTTTTAAAGATTATTCAGTGGATTTCTGAGAACATCTCTGCCTGCTATTCATTTGACCCCATTCAGGAATTTATAATTGGTAGGTGTTGCTCGGGTTGCATCCTTAACCCTTTTGCCTGAGGGAAAACAATAAATTGATATGCCTCAACCTGTCAAATGCTGGTTGGGAGCTTTCACCCTCTATTGTAGTCAGCAGCTAATTAAATTTCATTCTCTTGAGGTTTTGTGAGAAGCTGTGGCTGCTCAGAGACTGATGAGATATAAGATATGATTTTGATTCTATAATCTCATCAGTGATTTTGTCCCCATAAAATGTAGCTTTTTAAGCTCAGTTTTGTGTTTGCTAATAAGATACAAAGTAGTATAATGCCATTTGGATAGCTATAAATGCCAAATAATTTTTAAAAAATTTGTTCTCATTGTCAAAAGTAGAACCTGAACATTTTAATCAGTAGATAAAATTATAATGGTTAACATTTGTAGGATAAAAACTTTTGTTGTTTTCTCATTTTGGCAAATTAACAGTGTCCACTGCCTGATTACTATTAAACCATATCTATTGTTTTTATTTCCAAAAACCTGCTCAGCTTCTTCATATTGGAGCATATACCCAGAGACAAGTAACATGGATACACTTTTGCCATATTCCTCGGTGCTCACTTGGAATACAGTAAGTTAACACTTTTGTCTTCCTCATGTAATTAAAATTGACTCACAGTTATGAGTCAGATGTAGGCCATCCCTGTCACAGTGACCAAGGTTGTGATTTCATTTTGATTTTGACTGATAAGGAACTGAATTGGTGTTTCCTGGCAGAAAAATAACCCTTACTATTGGCCAAAGATATTTATAAAACAGAATTGAGGAGATGGTATAGGATATCTGTCACTCTTCCTACCACTAAGCAGAGCTAAGCCTTTATCATCTTCAGGTGGTATTTCAATCTTATTAGCATCTAGAGTGGATTAAAATATTTCCTAGGGTTTCATCAATGAGGAATGCTAGACCACTGCTATTAATCTGACCGGTTCTTTTTACTTAGTAGATTAGCACCTTCATGACCTCTTTTCTCAGCCTTACAAAGAAAATATGTAATAACTCGAGAGTTTTACGATCAGTAACAGTCAGTAACCTTAACATTCTCTTCCTGTTGGTCCAGACTTCTTCCTTTTTAATTAGGAAGTGCCGAGCTAAAGCATTGTTCATTTTCTCTTGAACTTGATGCAATGAACTGCACCTTGTTGGATCGGTGTCCCCTGAAAAAGGTTCTGCTTCCTCTCCTTTCAGATTCAGGTGTCAGAACTACATGCTTAGTCTTGAGACAGGTTCATGTCAAGAAGGCATTTAGAAAAACACACTCAACTCAGATAACACAGTCCTAGGAAAAGACATATCAGGATAAGTTGTGACACTTCCTGTTTCGTATTTAGGCTATTTAAATGTAGTCCTTAAAAAAGACTTATCAGGTGTGTTTGATTAATATGTCAGTTTTTGATATGCACAATGGTAGTGTTTTCCTAAAGGCCCTTTCTTTGTTCTTGTCTTTTACTGTTAGAATCATTAAACTTTCACGCCTCACTGTAGAATTGTAAGGGGAAGACCTGAGCTTGTTCCTTTTCAGATTCTCGCTGTTTTAAGAACCCTTGTGAACATACATGCAGACTCTGTGGTAATGTGGCAGGAAGTTTGCAGGTTAAACCACCCACTGTCAGGAAATGCACGTCTCAGCTTCCTCCGCTCACCACCCATCCTCGGTCTTGCTGTCCGGCCCTGTCAGCCTCAGCGGGGGGACCAAGAACAGGACCTCTAGTTTCTAGGGTTGTGTTTCAAGATGGAGGACGTCAGACTGACAGGCAAGCCTTCCCTTTTGCATTTCTCATGGCTTTGTGTGGTAGAGGATCTACTGTGGACATATAAAATGACATCCTACAAAAAGTACAATACAAAAAACCCCAAGGTTATAACCTCCTGTGTACTAAGCTTATTTTAGGGTTTACCACATTGCTTTGAAGTTCTTGTGGTTGGAGTAGGTTACCTTAAAAGTTTCTCCTAATCCTGAAATTATGTAAATCTATGCTTATCTTTAGCAATGATGCAAATTATTTATTTTTCTTTTTTCTACTCTGCAAATGCTCTTAAAGCCACACCCTTAGTAAACACTTGTCACAACAAAAAACATTAATTTCACACTTTTGTGTGGAGGCAGATCATTTCTGTAAATAATTGAACTGGTTTTCTTAAGATCCTGGAAAATAATCGTGTTCTTACACACTGATAATCCTGAGTTATGCTGTGCAAACAATTAGCCTTGTTACACCTCTTCTAAGACGTTATTTATAACCTAAAGCTATAGTGAAATTATAATGTTGTTTTTTGAAGTATCCTACGTTGTGAAGCACATTGAAGATTCTTACCATAGGCTTTTTATTTTCACAGTGGAGAACGCAATTGCTCGAATGCTCTAGAAGTTTGTTTCTCTGTTGTTGCAATCTCCCTTTCACAGGGATGTTGTATATCAATAAAATTTAGGATATTTAAGTCCTATCCACAGATGAGGTTTTATTTCTATATAACAGCTTCCAGATTATTTTCTCAAATATTATTTACTTCTTTAGGAAATGAAAGATGAATTGACTAGTTGAAAGCTGATGTACATAACTCACTCAGAAATACACTTTGAAAATAATAGTGAATAAAGGGCAATTTTGATTTTACTTAAATGTCTGTTTGAATGCTCACTAGTTAGCGAAATGTTACAGTTGGGACCACCTGAGATGACACGCACGTCCTCCACGTGCGCCATGGTGATAGAGCTGCCCCAGCTTCATGGGGATCCCTTAGCTCTGAAGTTATGGGTGAGGATGAGGTGCAGAAACATTTTCTACTGAGATCATACAAGAATCCCATTCATCATGGTTCCTTCTAGGGAGGAGGGACCAACTGTAATGCATTGAAATGAAAGAGAGGGGGAGGAAGGAAGGATTACAAAAAATGGAACGTGACCCCCACCCCATTATTACACTGATAGTGTGAATGGAAATGGAAGTGTGCAAACAATATACTATTTGCTCTATATTTCTTCATTAATCTTCTTTCCTTTAGAGACACTGCCAACTATTATAATCATAACTCTAAAGAATATTTTTCTTCCTGAGGAAAGAGATAGGCTGTGTTCACTGTTATTTATAAACCCCAAGGTTTATTTAAAGTAGAGGTTAGCAAACTGGAAGCTGCCCTCAGCTTCTGTCTGTGCAGAAAACACTTCCTGAAGGCTTGAGCTTGTGGTAGCTGATACTGTGCGCTTGCTTTTCCCCCACTGTAGGAAATTCCTGGAATAACCCTTGTGACAGAAGAGATCACGTTGCCTCTCATGAAGGTGAGTCCTGTACTGTCAGGGACTTGCAGGCGCAGACGTGCCTGGCTTCCTTGCTGCCTCCACCCTCAGTGGGCATCATGGTGGTTCCAAAAGGGACTGTGAACTGTCAGGAGGATGAAGGTAAAGGTGAGGGCTAGTTTTCTAGAAAATTCTTACTAAGTGGCTGAGTAGTCATTAAGGATGTTCTTGTGCCATTCTTAGGAATGCTCCTTGGAGGGGAAAGCTTTCTGAAGACAGAATCACAGGGCTCAACGGAAATCGTCTAGAACTAGCACTTTGCATTGCACCTTAAGCCCAGCGGTTCTTGTAAAATATCTTAGGGGGCCTGAAGTTTGGGACTTCATTTGTGCTGTCACCACCTCATAACACACAAACGCACGCATCAAGTAACCTGGCTGGGATTATTTAATTTCTTCTGCTTCTAAGAACAGCTTTTCTGTTCTCAAGAGCTACCTGCACCGACTGGCTGTGGTCTCAGTTGAGCTTCTGTACACCTACTTCCTGCCCACTACGGGGTAGCTATTAGTGTCTTTCTGCAGTCTGGTGGTTTTGGAGGAATTTCTGAATACAATAGGGAGGATGGGGTGGGGCGAGTGAGTGGAAGAGAATGCATATGTAGTTAAAAACTGGGGAGTATTTCAGCAGTTCCTTGAAGCTTCTTTGCTGTTTTTGGCATTGCCTCCTGTTAATTATAGATTGCTGTGCACTGGGAAATCTCAACTTTTGGCAGCAGGCCGCTCAGTGTGCTGCTGCCTGTTCTTTGTGTTTGATTCTGTTGGATCCGCGAAGGGCTGGCCAGGCCCGAGCAGCTGAGGGAAAGCCGTGGGCGTCTGAGGTCACAGTGACGCCCTGGGGATGAGACAGGGCTGACAGGGCGGGCTTAGTGGTTCCGGTTTTGGACCTAAGAAGGGTGCTTTAAGGAGAGACTTGCAAGGGAATGTTTCTAGGCCCCTGTGAAGCTCTACAAAGGTCGGAAGATGAAAGGAAAAGAAACGTTTGATTAACAGTTTAAAAGGTTCTTGTTAAGAGCCTCCCTCCTTTCATTTCATTGGTTCTCCTTCTGCAGCTTGTCCTACCAAACCCATCAATTGTTTAATGGACAAACAACAAACTAGTGAAAAGAATTTTAAAAAGAAACAAATTTCACCCATCATTCAACAGGTCCTAGTCATATCAGCTGTCTATTTCTCCCCATCTCCCCTTGGTCTTTGTGATGGGTATTGCATTTTTACCTAGTTGTAATGGCAATCTAGAGATATTTAATAAAGATTACCAACTGTATTACAAACATTTTTATGTTGCTACATCAATGTCAGAATTATGACTGCTACTGACTTCATGGATTCCACTGGGTCTGAATTACTTAATGTTCCTGTGTCTAAATTACTTAATCATTCTTCTGTTTTGGGACATTTAGTTTGTCTCCAGCCCCAACTTTTTTTTTTTAATATGTATATATTTTATTGATTATGCCATTACAGTTCTCCCATTTCCCCCCTTCATTTCCCTCCACCCTGCACACTCCCTCCCACCCACACTCCCCCTCTTTAGTTCATGTTCATGTATCACGGGTTCTTTAGCTTCTACATTTCCCACACTACTCTGGCCCTCTCCCTGTCTATTTTCTCCCCACCATCTATGCTACTTATTCTCTGTACTTTCTCCCCACCCTCACCTCCCACTCCCCTGTTACTAACCTTCCATGTGACCTCCATTTCTGTGGCTCTGCTCCTGTTTTAGGTGACCGCTTAGTCTGCTTTTGTTTTAGGTGTGGTTGTTAATAACTGTGAATTTGCTGTCCTTTTACTGTTCATATTTTTATCTTCTTTTTCTTAGGTAAGTCCCTTTAACATTTCATATAGTAAGGGCTTGGTGATGATGAACTCCTTGAACTTGATCTTATCTGAGAAGCACTTTATCTGCCCATCCATTCTGAATGAAAGTTTTGCTGGATAGAGCAGTCTTGGATGTAGG
>PVKM010023926.1:0-20859 GCA_004027735.1 Carollia perspicillata
CAGAGAGGACCTGTGCAACCACCTGTTTTCATCATCCACCGATCCTCAGTGTAGTCCAATATTCTGAGAAGGTCCCCTGGGGACATCCTGGGGTTAATCTTCCGTAGCACTAATACCTATAACATTACAAGGTATGGGCTCTGTTTTCCACCCAGGATTAATCATTCACTCATGGGCTTTAATACAAGCCAGACGCCACCTCACTGTACCTCATGCAGAAATGCCAGCCCCCCCTTCCATGCTAATGCTGGCTTTCACATTCTTGTTGCCAGAATGGGAAGGTGGTCCCCCCCTCCCCCTGTTTCAATATCCTATGAACTGAGAAGTTTGGAAACTTCCATCCAAGGATGTTAGTCAAAAAAAAAAGCTGGACTTTGCCATTAAATGCCTGTGTGACTTGAGGCCATTTATGCCCCTTCTCCACACTCTAGTATCCATCCCACGATGAGAAACATGGGCTAAGTGACATCTGACTTCTCCTGGCTGTGTTTCTACATTGGTGTCCGTCCTTCATCAGCTAAGCTCCTTGCATACAAACTCAGTCTCCCAAATCTTTAAGCAGAGACAATTATGAGGTGCTCAAACCTCCTGCTTTCTAGGAACTAGACTGAAAAATTCACAGACCTGGAAGGGGCATTAAAGCTCTGCTACTTTATAATGAAAAGAATTGAGCCCAGAGAGGGGAGGCCACTTCCTCCGAGTCACACAGCCCTTTAATGGCAGAACAAGGAACTGAACCTCAGGTTCCCTATTCCCCATCCAGGTGCTCCTTCCCCCATATAACCAAATGCTGGAGTTTGGCCAGACCTTGGGACTCAAACCTGAGTTCGGCTCTCTCTGATCTTGGAGAAGTCTCTGTTGGAAGCTCGGAGCGAAATGGAGAGCTGACATCAGTAACGTCATGGCAGCTGGTGCTGGTGAGGGGGGTGGTATAGGAAATGAGAGATCACATTTGGCCAAGCTCGGGAGCCACGTGACCCTGCAAGAGCCCTCATTTCAAAACAAACTCAACCTTTTAGGTTCAAGTTCTCCCTCTCGTCAGAAACGTGACTTCCTGCTTCTAAGAAGCAAAGCTTACAAAAAGAGCTCAGAAGATTTCGCAGACATCAAATGCCTCTTACAAAATAGCGTTTTGATGAGTTAAGTGTAAATGAATCAGAAACATAAGGATTACATTTTCCCCGAGTGCACATGGGTTTCAAAATTGGAGGGGAAATGGAGTTTGCTAACTGCACGCGGGCTTTCACGGAACCCAAAGCATTTGCGGGGTGGGGCGGGGGAGAGAAGAAAGAGAAGCCCAGCCCCCCCCCCCCCCATTTGGTTTTAGATGTGATGCCAAATTTGAAAATGCCGTTGGGCTCGCCCCCTGCCAGTAATAAAATTGCTGGCCACCCAGAGAGGCCACAGGGAGGAGAAAGGAGATTGCTTTCCCCACTGGCCCCTGGTCCCAACAACTGTGTTCAGTTAGTGCCGCTCAATCACCAGCTGTCACCGGGTCCCTGAGCTCGACTCACTGGCCCCCGCTTGGCCTCCATTTTCACACTGTGCCGCATGCCTTGTTTACCTCAGCAGTATCTGGTGTTTGGGCTCCCAGAGGCCTTGGCGACCGGTCAGCTTGTCACAAGCCCCTGCTCTGTAATCAAGAGACCTGTCCATCACCAGCAGGGGTGTTTGGGGAAGCTGTCACACATCGCCTTTGGTTGCATTCGGGAAAAACAAGAGTCCCTTGTAGATCTTTTCCGCTCTCCTTTTCTTTAATGCTATCCAGGTGTGGCGTTTCCCCTGGACTTTCCTTCCAGTCTCCTTGTGACTCAAACAACCCAGGGAAAGTCTTAGGCTGCTGTTATCTTAACCAAGGATATGAAGCTCTGGATCTTTGATAATTTCCATATTGTTCCTCCATTCTTTCCCTTGTATTTTATTTCGTTGCACCAAGAAAGTAGAAAATCATTTCAATTGGTGGTAAAAGATGATTAAAACAAAATAACAAAGGCCTTGGCTGCAAACTGTTAGTTTCATTAAATTGGCTACTGTGTTTTAAATTGGTACCAGGGCAAATCTTTGGACAACTCTATCAAAGGCTTCTGGAATTAATCAGTTGCATGTATACATTTGCTCCTTCCTCCGCCTTACACAGAAGGAGGGCAGCATTGTGAGTGTGCTGAGAGTGAGTTCTGTGTTACCTGTGTGAGGGGGGCAGGTTCTCCTCCTGTTGGGTGGGATCTGAATGCCCAGTGGATTTTCAGATCCCTGTCATCTCAGTCTTCAATCCAGATCATGGGTTGGAGCTCACAGTGGTCACCAGAAGAAATAAGTGGGTGGATATTCCAAGACAATAGTCCATTTTCCCAAACAAAGATTCTTTCTGGGCAACAGGATCTCAGCATCACAGCTTAGCTCTATTAAAGGGCATGTGAGGTGGAAAGTGCAGCTGTCCACTGAGTGGCAGGGCCCGGAGGGAAAGATCCAAGGAAGGGAAGGAGCCCAGGGCTGTCTGAAGACATGGATGCTGGTTTAGTATCTCGCCTACACTTAGCACATCTAATTCTGACTTCCACAACTGGAGGAAGGGTAGGGAGACCTTAGGAAGTCCTTGTGTCTGACCCCTGCTTTGATGAGAGTGGCTCTCTATTGCCTGGCGACCCAGCATCTTGCCTCAGGGACTTCCGACATTTATGTTGACGCTAAAGGGACCATTCTCAGAAAACCGTAGCCCTTCCTTTGGCTCAGCCTGAAGTTCAGTCTGAATGACGGTTCTTCATCTAGAAAGGTTGACCTGGGTTCTGTTCTGTGTTGTTCCTACTGCTCAGAATACCATGGTCATATTTGTGTCTTTTGACATTTTCCCATGTGCACTGTCTCAAACTTGAATTCATTGCACAGATATTGTTGAAGACCTATTCTCTGTCTGTCAGGCATTGTGGCAGGCACAGACAGATAGCAGAAAAAGGCTTACATGTTCCGTGTCCTTGAAGCACGTAACATATATCAGGGAATATCACACATTCAGCATCTAATTGGAACAACATATGCTGAGTTTTAGAATAAAGAGGATTGGGTGCTAAAGATACCAGGGAAAGGAATCGACCTGATCCAGGTGTCAGAAGTCTCCCTAAGCCTTTCTCATCCTTCTGACCCCTATTTGGTCTACCTCCCTGTTGGTGCTCCTCCAGCACTGTCCTCCTGTATTACAGCCACACTGCACTTAACTCATCCTGTTTGCCCTGGGACTCTTTGAGACCAGGGATGGTGTTGTCTTCAGCTTTGGGATGACCCTTACCAGAAACTCCATATACGTGTAATATTTTTAATGGCGCAAGGAAAGTGAGGTCCAGAGAAGAGAACTGATTCACCCAAATCACAACCAAGGGCAATGGAAGAGCCATAACCATTCTTCTTGACACGCATCCCAGGGGACATCCATTATGATGCCAGACTGCCTTTCAAGAACTTCCTCCCCAAGGGCCTAGTATGCTCTCTGTCCTAAATCCTTAACAGCCACCTCCCTCAATGAAAAGTAAGACCAGAGTACCTCTCGGCCTAAAACAAAAGTAAAATGTTCTCTTAAGAGTTCAGGGTGAGTGAAGAAAAAATAATAAGTGCCACATGAATAGAGAGAGAGGGGAAAAAACAATTCAGGGCGATAACACAGATGAAATTGGAATCAAGTGAATATTATTATCACACAGAGGAAATACTGTGTGTATATAACCTTAATGTGTGATTGTTAAGAAATAAATTCTCTTGAGAAGACTACACAGCTCTACAATCATTTAATGGGGAAGGATATTTGGTTGTACGTTTTAGTTCTCTCTCCATAAAACAGGATATGAAAACATTTAGACTAATGCCAAAATGTGGTAGTAGGTATTCAAGTTCATTCCTACCTCTTCCATTCCACGAGGTGTATTTGGTCTCCCACCTCTCCCCCTAAGCCAGGTATCTATACTGCTACCAGATGGTCTTCCATGAAACGAATGGGATTCTGTCCTTGCCAAGAGAGCCAGTCCTTTTCTCCTTCTACTGGCTTGGTTTCTCCGTATCTTTCTCCAGCCACACACTCCTCAGAGCCTGCTCCTCAGCCTGGGTCAGGTGTTGCTCCCCTCCACTCTTAAGACTGTGCTAAAGCCTTCCATGTACATGTATTTTTCTTTTCCAGGAGCATATGAGTGTCCTCAAGGCAGGACCCTGTTTTATTGATCGTCGAATCCCAGAAACCTAAGGGAAGCTGGGGTGATTCGGTGAATGCTATTAGGGTGAACGAATGGATGAACAAATGAAATGATATGCATATATCGATCCAGAATTTGGAGAAGTGGTCAAAATCATAAGTATAATTAACTAACTTAAAGCTAACTAACTGGATTTAATTCTTCTAAACTCTTCTTTTATGAACTCTAAAACTGAAGTTATATTAATGGATTTGTGATTTTTTTAGTCACGGAAAATTGTGTGTGTATGTGTATGTGTATGCATTGATACATAAAAAGGTACATGCATGGTCTTCAGAGGCTCAAAAAGTGATCAGAATGTTCTTGGTAGCCACCACAAAGTAATGGAATTTGTGATGACTTTGCTTTGTTTTAAATTCTTTCATACAGTTCTCTAAGTTTTTAAAACAGACGTATGTAATCCTTATGGTTAGAAAAAAATAAAGCAATTGTAATAGTGTCTTATCACTTCTGAATTGAGGAAAAAATAAGCTTTTATTTTAAAGATATGTTAGTACTACAGCTATCTTTCTCTAAAATTCTACATAAGAAATCAAATAGAATTTAGTTGGGTAGCAGCTCCCCAAAAGACTTTAGGACCATGAAGGGAGCTCTCCTTCTCTTCAGATAGTTTTAGTGTTCTGCGTTTGATTGGGTATTAACGTAGAGCTCACTAGTGTGTGCTTATCCAAGGAGTCAGCTCAGTGTCATGGAAAAGTCACGGGTTCGAGAGTGAAACAGCATGGTTTAAATTACACTTCCATGACTGTTATCTCCCTGACCTTGGAAAGATTACTGAACTACACTGAACCTCAACTGAGCAATGCATATAAATGATTTCTACATTTCAGGTTTATATTAAAAATAGTCTGTACAGTTTGGTGAACTAACTAATCTAAAAATATTTCCAGTGCAAATATCTATCTGGGAATTCTAGATAAAATATAACTGATGTAACTAGCATCTCTTAAAATGAATGACTGAGATCAGAAAAATACATTACCAGGGGCAAGAACTAAAATGGAACCAAGAACTACACAAGCAAGCCCTGAACCTCACCTTTTATTTATGTAGTTTGTATAAAGGGAAAACTATAAGTCTTGGCAACAGAGTAGACAAGAAATAGAAATAAAAATCTGAATATGAAAAAATACACTATCGTTAGTCTCATCTGTAAGAGACTACATAGAAACATTCAGAAGAATCGGCAAATTATTAGAACTAATAAAAGAGTCTATGAGGACTTCTAAATAGAATAACAATTAATAAAACTCAATTATTTTTATCAGCCCCAAAATATGATATGAATATAGATATACAGGTGCATGTGTGTATGTGTGCAGGCAGATAGATAAATAGATAGCTAAAAGCTACCATTTATAATAGCATTGACATCTATAAAATGCCTAGACTTAGAATACACTCCTAATAAAAAAAATCACAAGTTTTATGAAGAAAGCTTTAAAACTTTACCGAAATCATAAAAGATGACCTAAATAAATAAAAAATAAACTACGCGTGTAAATGGGAGGATGGATGCAGTGTAACAAAGGTTTCTGTTCTCCCCAAGTGCATCTATAAAGAAAATGGAATTGGAATCGCAGTCCCAACAGGCACTTTAAGAAATGAAACTTAAAATTCACATGAAAAAGCAAAGAGGTCCCTGTAGCATAGACTTCTAGCATAAATCAAGACTTTGGTAAAACTATGGAAATTAAAATAGACTGTGATGGATAAGATCATAGGAAAAATAGACCCACGAAACAAGATAAGCCAGAAAAAAACGTGTCTAAGTCCTGAGTGATATATGGCAAAGGAGGTCTTACCCTTCGGTAGTGAAAGGATTAACTACTGCAGACATGATGCTGGACAAATGGCTCATCCATTCTTGGGGAAAAGCAGTCCTTACCACATATCATTTTAAAAACTATGTCATATGTGACTGAAGCCATATATGTGCAAATAAAAACCTTTAAACTATTCAGAGGAGATAGAGAAGACTATTTTATGACCTTAGAGTAAAGAAACATTTATTCAGCAAGACACGAAAAGCACAAATCATGAAGGGAATGATTTAAAATTCTACTCAACAAAGCAGCATAAACAAAATAAAAAAGTAGGAGTCACGGAGTTGGCAGTGGTATTTGGTAGTACCCGTAATTGCAAAGGACTTTGTATGTGTGAAGACACGCACATATCAATAAAGAAAAAAGAACCCAATTTAAAATAGGCAAATAAGATGAACAAACAGTGAACATGGCTAGAAACCTATGTGGTCAGCAGACACATGAGATGATAACCTGTCTTGCCAATAATCAGGGAAAGGCAAAATAAAACAATGAGATATCATTTAATACTAATCAAATTAGCAAAAATTAAATGTTTGGCAGAATCAAGTTCTGGCAAGGGCCTAGAACAATAGGAAGTCTGTTGGTAGGCATATTCCTTAGTACAACCATTTTGGAAAATATTTGGGCAATGTCTAATGAACTCGAAGATGCAATTACCTTCAACCTGGCAATACCACTTAGAAGTATTTTCTTTAGACAACTCTTGCCCTATGTACAAAGGAACATGCACACAAACATTTAAAGCAACATTGGAAAGACAACCGAAGTGATTAAATAATAATGATAGCAATAATAATAGAAACAACTTAGGCATCTATCAAGAAAAGAATGCTAAAAATAAAGTGGTACATTCATACAGTAAAATACTTATGTCAGTGAATAATGAGCTAGTTCTACATGTATCAATACCTGTAATCTAAAGACAATGCTGGGCAAAAAATAAATAATAAGCCAGCAGCATAATGATATAGTATTAACACATTTAAAATATGCAAAACAATGTGTATGTACAAGAGGTGTAAAATCATTTATGGGAGGGAGGGAAACAGGATGCAGGAAGAGCACACAGGTGGATTGAAAACAAGTACACAAAACAGTATATCTATTTTTTTTTTACATCAAAAGTAAAAGATATGAAGAAACTACAGCAAAATGCTATAATTTGGCACAGTTGGGTTGTAAGTCCAAGAACACTTGTTACTGTGTTCTCTATACCTTTCTATATAATTAATACATTTTCCAATTAAAATAACAATCATGGTATGTACACAGTCCCTTTGCACATCACCTTAGGCCTATAGGTGGTTGTTCCCTTCTTGCCCCACTCTTGGCCGGAAGCAGGTATACGGAGTGCCCAGGAGTTACCCTCTGATGCTTAGCCCAGAGCAGAACTGGAATGCTGGGGCTTTCCTGAGCTGGGGGCATCCTAGTGGGCCCTCGCACCCCGTCTCCCAGCTTAGACAGTCTGGGTGGGAGGGCACCCACCCATCTTCAGTGCAGAGTTTTAACTGCTGAGGCAACTCCTAGCCTATGGAGGAGCTCGTAACAGAGAGTTGCAACGATGCTTTTCTCATTAAATCAGAGTTCTGGATTGCAGGGCTGATCATCACATTCTTTCCAGATTCCCATTTCCTAGATAGAAAAAGAAATGGATGGTCAGAGGGAGGAAATGGCTGGTGGTAGTACTTAAGAGAATGTGCATTTCTCCTGACTTCTAGAATTTTCTGTCAGGCCTTAGAATGTGATTGTACGTGGTTCAAAACTAGGTCCTTTAACCTCTGCTCTGCTATGTATACATAGTTTTCAGTTCATAACAACTTCCACCTCCAGAGAGCACTGACTTGGGATGAAATCAGATAGATCTGACTCAAGTCCCTGGCCCATGACAAAAACAGTGTGACTATGGGTACTAGCTTCAGTCTCCTAAGTATTAGTTGTTTTTGTTGTTTTTGTTTGTTACTGTTGCTGTCTTATCTCAACTGAGAGAGAATAATAATTATTCAAGGAAGTGTTGTTTGGTTAAATGAGATTATTCATAGAAAATACTAGACATAGTGTCTGGCACACGATGGTCAACAAATGGAAACTACAATCACTATTATTATTGCACAAGAAGGAGTTTCTAAGAAGTACGACACAGTTCAGTTACACTGTTCGGAGAGACAGGGGTAAGTGAGTGCTTGATATGGAAACAGGATGCCAGCAACAGGTATGATTGAGAGGCTTTGTTCCTGGAAGAAACAAAGTGGGATGCTTCCACAGTGCAGAGGCGCTCTCTCCCTCTTCTCCTATTGTACTTTCCTATTTCTTTTTACTGTTATGCTGGTATGGGACAGGAATCACATACTCTAATTGAAAGGTAGAAAAACAGAGACAGCCCTGGCTGGGTGGCTCAGCTGGTTGGATCACCATCCCCTACATCAAAAGGTTGTAAGTTTGATTCCTGGTCAGGGCACACACCTAGGTTGTGGGTTCAATCCCCAGTGGGGGCATGTATGAGATGCAACGGATCGATGCTTCCCTCTTGCATCAAAGTTTCTCTCTCACATCTCTCTCTCTTTCTCTCTTTCTCTGTTTCTCTCTCCCTCCTTCCCTCTCTAAAATCAATAAAAATATGTCCTCAGGTGAGGATTAAAAAAAATACAGCCAAAGAAATGAAGCGACATGTCCATAGATTTCTGATGGGTTTAATTGGCGTACCATATTAACTACACATAAACACTTCAAGTAATATAAATTTTTGCCCAAAGCTAAGCCATATGGTGCATATATTAATGTTCTTAATATTCTACAATCTGTAACTAAATTTTCTTATAAGATCATACCCCAAATTCGATATATATTACCAACAATATGACATTTCTGAGGAGGAATATGGAAAAATCATACCAGTGAAGAATGCCAATATTTTTGTTTCTGATTGCTAGAAATGCAAGCCTAAGATAGATTTGTCATTTAAGACATTTGTGAAAGACAATAGCTAAATGTTAAAAATGTTTTTTTAAAAAGTCATACAAAGGATGCACTAAATAACCCTTCAAAACCAATCAACCCTTCAAAAGACAAATGATCTCACTGCATTTAAATACTGCAACTTAAAGCTAGCTATTAGCTAGAAATGTGAAATTAATCTGAGAAGCAGCTTGAAGCATGGATGACTAAATTCTAGCAGAGGTTAGCTTTTCTTTTAAATTTAAAATGGCACCCAGAATTCCATGAAAGAAATCATAAGCAATGAAACTCATCCTGCTTCAGATGAAGTGGTAGAATTTTGGTTCCAAACAAAATACAAGCAGGCAGTTTTTCAGCTTGCTCATCCTGCACCAAGTGAGAAGACTTGGGGTTGGAAAGCGGCTTTAGATCTAGAGAAACTCTCGTGGTGTTGGCAAGACTGAAAGAGGGAAATATAGAGGCTGAAGGGCAAGCCAGAGGCTGCTTCGGCCATCCAGGTTGAGACCTTGGAGGCAGCAGGGATGCAGGGGGAACGACATGGGAGCTTATGGGTGGGAAGAATTGACACGGCCCAGGGCCTGACTGCATGTGGGAGGCACGGAGGGGAAGGAGTTCGAATGACAGTGTAAGACTTTCCAGATGGTTTTAGGAGCAGCTGAGAGGAGCAACTTGAAATAAATGTCCTACTTTTAAACCAGCCATGAAATAGGTCTTAACCTCCAGCAAAGCCTTCAGAAGCCACTAGCTGGTCCTGAGAGAATTCAGTTCTACCTGTGTTCCTGAGAAAAGAGCCCTTGTTCAGCATTCATTTGACTTTAGCTCGGAGAAGAAGTTGTTTCATCACAAGAAGGCATCAGTAGGAAAACATAATCTTTTTAATCACAGTTGTACCCTATTATCCCTTCCCTACCTTTCTGTGAAGGGGGTGACCTGGGTTTCTATTTCCCTATCTGTACACTTGGAATAATGACCCCAGACTTCCACGAGATGACACACGGGCCATGTACATACAGTTGGAAGAAGGAGGGTTGTTAAGGTCTCTCTACCAATCGCATGTGTGCCATGAGATGCTAGTGGGTTAGAAGGAGGGCAGTGGATGGAAGTTATCAGGAGACAGACCTCCCCACCCCCGGGGAAAAGACAAACCTGGGATCCAGAATTTTCAGAAGTTGGAATACCCACCTGGAGAGAAGGCAAGTGGCAGGCAGGCACTGAGAATGATCTAGCCAAATGATGTTGTAGGAGACTTTCCATCAAGCTTGGAAACGTATGATAGATGATGTCCCACGTTCGTGGGTTTACCTAACCAAGGTTAATGTAGTTACCTGCTACTCCATTCCCTCTAGTAAAGAGAGTACAGTGTAACGCTAGAGAATAAAAATGTCGATAATTAATAGTAATAGGTTAATACTTATTATTTACTTACCATAGGCTGGGCACATATGTGTTTTATCTATGTTCTCTTATTTCACCTGTAGAAATGCTGTGAGGCCAGGTCTGTGACTCATGAGAAATAGGTTCAGGGCAGTGGAACCCCTGCCTCAGCTTCTCAGGAGGAAGTGATGAAGTCGGGGTAGAAACACATGTTTGCACGCCTCAGAGTTGTATTTATTGAGAAGGAGGACGAGGAAGAGGGGAGGAGGGGGGGCAAGGTAGAAAGGAGGAGGGAAACATTCACAAATATTATCACAGTACCTTAAATATGATCAGCCATAAATCATTTGTGACACACACCACAAAATGAAAAACATAGTGTAGAGAAGTACTTTTCACACTCACATATTTTCACAGAAGTGTTCCATTTGCTTCAGAGAGTGACCATATGCCTCTAGTGGCCTGGGATGTAGCCTAAAGAAAATTTATTTTATGCTGTAACATGGTTAGATTTGTTTAATATAAGGCATGCCTGCACATTGTAGAGCAAAATGAATGCACTGTAGAATGCATGTCATCTGTATCTGGGCCTTCACGTACACCCTGGGGGAAACGGTTTTTCCCCCACCACAATATTGGAGTTTCAGAAGCAGCAGCAGGAAAAGTATACATTCATTAGTCTAGAGGTAGATAAAATATTGTTTCAACTAAAATAAAAAAGAAAGTGTATAATTATCCAATAAATTAGCATTCCAGAGGCTTACAAAGCAACAATTATTTATGTATTCATCTATGTGATATCTCAAGATTTTTATGCATTTTGCCTGCTTAGTTTTCATTGACAGGGTACTACTAGAATCCCCAGGGACTTCTGGTCTACCCCCAATTCACTGTCTGCTCCAGCACTAACACAAACTCTCCTTCAGGTCGTAAGCCAAATAGTCTCAGGGGGGGTATGTTCCTCACCAGAGCCCTTCAGTGCCTGTAAACTCCCGCTCGTGGTTGCTGTGTTGAAAGTCATGAGACATTGCCTCTCCATTGCCCCTACACCTGTTATCTTACTGGTCTTACCCAAACAGCCCCAGCCCTAACAACAGCTGAAACAACAGATGGGTAGGAGAACTTCAGATTTTTTTGACATTGCCCTTTTGTTTATGAAATCCACCCTCCCCCCCGACCCCCGCAACTCTGGAATCTGATAGGAATTCTCTTCATTATCATTTTGTGTTTTTATCCCATGGCATTTTTTATTGTTGATAAGTAAATAACTGATGCAGAGGAAAATGAAAGAAAGGAATAACACCTTCCTTTGAAAATGGTCATAAAGGAAATGGGGATGGTGATTTGTTCATGTGGAATTGACATAAACATGCCTGTGCCTTGGAGGATAACTGGCAGTAGCCAGGTTCATTTGATGGCAGGATGAACTCCAGCAGGGAGGGAGCTGAAGGGGCTAACTAAGGGAGGAGAGGGTCCAGTGTAAGGTTAAGTGTGAGGAGGTCGGCACAGGCCTTGAACTAGGAGGTCTTGAGAGGAGAGAGGCAATCGAGGCCAGTTGGAACTCTCACAGGAACCAGTGCCTCGGCTGGCAATTGCTAGACAAGATCCCTCCTTGCAAGGGGTAATATTATTAAAACAGGCAGAATGCAGGATTGTAAGCAGGAAGCCTAACCTCGCTGGGCCTCAGATTCATCGTCTGTGAGATAACAATGAAAATTCTAGTACCAGTCTAATGTCGTTTTGAGTCTCAAATGAGAAAATCCACGGCAAGTGGATAGCCCCAGGCCTGATATTCAATTCATGGTTGCTGCTGTTATTATTATTGTTTTGGTCAATTGTAAGAGACCTAGGGGTGTGGGAGGGAAAGACTCACTGGGTATGCAGTGTAAGGAAATGAACGGCTTGCCCGTGTGTAATCGGGTTTCTGCTCAGCTCTCAAAACAACAGGAGAAGGTCAGGCGATGCCCCCAGAATCAGGCATGGTATTTACCCACCTCTGAGCCTTTGTGTATTCCACTTCATTTCCCTGGATGGCGTTCTCCCGCACCTGCTGTAGAGGCCACGGACCCTCTGATTTTCACCCACCAGGGTTATTGTACAGGTTAAATTAATAACAAAAAGTATCTAGTAATGTACACGGTCATCTGGCAGCTGGTGCTAGCTGTCATTGTTGTGCATTTTAGCATCACCCTTCCGGAGTAGAAGAGCGCCTCCACCCCAATAGAGATGACAATAAAGACAATAAAGATGACTGGATAGCTGAATGTGATTGCAAAAGTAAGAAAGGCTGACAGAATGTACTCAAGGGGATCGGTGTAGTCTGTCCCCAACCCACCCCCTGCACTATGTCTCTATAGCTAACAGCTTTCTTCGTGTTTTCCAGGGACCTAAATGTCGGCAGCGTGTACCAGTACTGGGTCATCACCGTCTCCGGCAGCGAGGAAAGTGAGCGGTCACCTGCTGCCGTGTACACTCACGGAAGTGGGTACTGTGGCGACGGCATTATCCAGAAGTAAGTAAATGTAACTGAAGAAAGAGGAGGGTTGGTGCTCATGAGGCCCAGAGATGGGCAGGGTGCTGAAGAGAAGAGTGTACGGGAAGCTCTTCAGAATGTGAGCTGTGAGTAACCAGCAACTCCCAGCAGTCTATCCATTTTTCTGCAGGCAGTCTGCCACTCTCAGAACAAAAACACTGATGCTTTTTTTGAATACATGCATTTCTCAGGTATGTACTGTGTGACTTTGACAGAGCCACCATCATGTACCGACTACCAGTGTACTCTTGTTCTTCGCTGGTGTGTGTGTGCCACAGGGGTTGCACTCCTCCCCAGCCCACGGCAGTTAACAGGTCACAGTGCATCTAGCTCAACGTGCTTTTACATTCTTTCCTGGTTATCAGTTACATCTGTTAAAATTGGCTATGTATTTGTTATTCTATGGTATCATGTCATATCAACAATTTAGGAAATGAGTCAAAGGCTTATGGAAATGCTAAAATATTCTAACTCATGATCATGTTGAAACCGTAAATAGGAAATTGTACTTCAGAGTGGATATGGAATGTGAATGTATATACAGGGTACGGGGAGGCAAATTAGTCAGTAAGTGTAAAGATTCCACAGGAGTAATGCCCTGGCTGGTGTAGCTCAGAGGACTGAGCACAGGCCTGTGAACCAAAGCATCACAGTTAGATTCCCAGTCAGGGCACATGCCTGGGTTGCAGGCCAGTTCCCAGCAGGGGACGCACCAGAAGCAACCATACATTGATACTTCTCTCCCTCTCTCCTTCCCTTCCCCTCTAAAGATAAATAAATAAAATCTTTTTAAAAAAAAAGATTCCACAGGAGCAGCCGGAAAGGGAAAGTGTGATTAGAAGATGTAAAGGTGGATGTCTAAAAAGTGGATTTAATTGGATTATCAGACCATCCTTCCCCTTCTCCATGGGGTAAGATGTTATGCAGCCATAAAATAGAGGCAACAACCCAGTCAGACTTTTGCGTTGTTCTTTAAAAAGTAAACCTTTGAGTTTTTTTCCTCCAGAACAAGCACAAAATTGTTTTCTGGCACAAAATTGAATAGGCTTGTTCCTAGAGGTGGAGAAGAGACCAAAAATCATTCACAGTTAAATCCCTTATTGCTAAAATTGTGTTCCTTGTTGCTAACATAGTTGCAAGTCACACCGTGGCTATGACTTTTTAGATTATTGATAAATGTAATGATAAACATTATGTGGGGAGATGGCAAAACAAGCTATTGGCAAAATTCCTTCATTAAATGGCACTGCTGGGTGTCACATAATATCTGTGCAACGTGGAATTGCAATGACTATTCCTGTGGGGGGAGGGATGCTGTAAAGAGAACTTATTTCACAGTTGATGAAACCACTGATGTGCAGAACGTGCATCAGCTCATAGATGTAGCCCATATGTGACCGAGGTGTCCTGGGCGACTGTTTCTGGCAGTTCATCACTGATACCGGTGCCGCAGGGGCATAGTGATCTCATTTGGCACTGATGACTTTGTAGTATGTAATGTAAACCGGAACCCTGCACTGGGAGGAGAGGACCAGCTAGGAGCGAGACTGACACAGTTCCGCAAGTCAAGAGTTTGCTCGTGAGTACTCCTCCACACAGACGTTAGTTATTGGCCGGCGGCTGCCTATGGCGTGGCATTGAAGAGACTGGTGAATGTGGTGCATGTGACCAGAGAGGGCCAGTGAATTGCATCTTTTCCATTTGCTGTGCAAAAAAGATGGTAGTGTGAACAAGATTCTGCTCCCCACCCAGCAAACACACTGACGTGCGCCGGCTATTCCAAGAAAGGTACTAGTTCAAGTCTTTGAAATAAAGAATAGCATTGTTAAACAAATGTTGACACTGATAAGGCTAGTAATGATTATTTGCATGATTTCAAGTGTTTTGCTGAAGTGGTATTGTTTCAAGAATATATAGTCATGTCATAAAAGTCCTGCAACCATGATTTCAAAGCTGAATTAATATTTTAATACTGGGGAGATCATATAGAGAGTTTTAAGCATTGAATTAAGGTGCACACCACCTGATTGCCAAGAATTTGACTCCTGCCACGTGTGAGAGGGTGAAATCGATGATGTGCTGTTGGGTGTGTGTAAGATCCACATCCAGATGCAGCAACCAGACATGAAGATACAGTTTCCAGTGTTGAGTATGCCAACATCAGGAGCAGGGAGGCCATCCGCTCTTCACTCCCACCCGAAGACATCCTCTTCTAGCGTCTATGCGGGTGTCGCCCGACAGAACGCTGAGCAACTGCGCAGGCAGTCTGCAGGGAAAGCGCCCCAGCCCCGTGGGTCCAGGATGGAGCGGCGTATCCAGAATATCCAGGAAACACTCGCGGTCATTGCTGAAAACCCATAATTGTGATTTGGGATTTTCTAATTTAGCACAAAATAAAAAAGGAAACTCCCTCAGTGTGGAACCTGATCTCCAGCCCAGTGTCTCCATTTTGGAGCCAGATCGAGGCACACGGGTGAAGCACTGCAAACAATGGCATTCCTCTCGCTGACCTAAAGCTTTGTTGTTGTTGTTATTCATTTAAATAATATTTGTAACAACACAGTTTTTAGTGTTTTTTAGCTGGAATTGGTATCCTGCGTAAACATCAAAGACTTGTCAAGTTACCTAATAACTGTTGACATGTTTTGTAGAAACCAATTGCAGGTGATGAATAGTTCCCTGAGCCAAAACAAACAAATACCCAAAAAACAAAAACACAAAACACAGACAAAAACCACAACTTTGAAGAAAAGGAAGGATAGCATCTTAGCTAATTGGATTTTTCGGGGGATAATACATGCTAATTTTCTAGATATAAGGTCTGTCCATAAGGTATCCAGCCATGTAATATGAAAAATAGAGACTTTTATTGAAGAAGAAGCAAGATACAAGAAACATTGTACAGAGGACAGTGATGCCTCAGTTCCCTTCCAAGCAGGCACCTTGGGAGCTCACACAGTTCTCTCAATCGCCATCAGCTGCCCTGCCGTATTTTCCTGAATCTTATTGATGCCCTCAAATGTCTTTCCCTTTCAAAGGTGATTTTAGTTTTGGGAAAAGCCAGAAGTTGCAGGGTGCGAAATCTGGACTGTAGGGGGACTGAGCCACCTGGATGAGGTTTCCCCAAGAAACTCTGCACAGGATGTGATGCATGAGTGGGCGTGTTGTCATGATGAAGCTGCCAATCATCAGTTGTGCATAGCTGTGGCCTTCTGAATCATCCAAACAGTTTCCATGGAAGAATATTCAAGCTTAACACAAAATTTGATGAAGATTCATTTTTCTGCTAACTCAGTCATTTTGAATGGGATGGCCACACAGTACTTAGGGTCACTCAATGGTGTCTACTGACCCCACTGACTAGTACAGTGAAGTTGTCATTGTTCATGCATGCACATTCCAGTCCACTCTCCTGGGCTGCTAGGTTACACTGATGTTGCACAAACTTTATATTAACAGTGGCTGGAGTTTTTGCAGACAGACCTCTTATACATGTATGCATGTAAGGGAATTTCAAAAGACATACAGATAGACCCAGTAGTCAGTCAGGCCCCTAATGGATGAAAACCCTGGGTGAATATTATGACAATAATAGTAATCTTTATAAATATTAATTGAGCCTTTACTATACATGGGGGACTCTGCTACATGGTCATCTCCTTGGGTCTGCCAACAACCATAGGAGATAAGTCTAACTAACACAAAGATTATAGTGCTTTTCTCAAGCTTACAGACCCAATAAGGAACAGAATCAAGATGTGAAGTCAGGGCCCAGGTTTATATCTGGATTCACCATTGCCTTGCTGTCTGATCAACAACCGTGCAAAACTAACAAGTGAAAGAGTAGCTACATGCATTTGGCCATGTCCCAGTCACTGTGCCAGCATTGGGGTGCTAGGATGACAAAGACTCTGTTACTTCCTTTGGCATCTTAAAGCCTGGTATTGGGGGTTCTCAAGTAATGGACAAGGGCAGACAGTTTGACAAGTGCTGTGATAGATTGAGCCTGGTCACAGAGAAGATGGCCACCCACTGCAGCCTTTGGGGTCAAAGAAGGTTTTTCAGAACCTCTCTATCTAATGACAGATCTCTCATGCCTAGAAGATATTTGTGGTGACCCTAATTTTATGCTTAAACCAATAGAACATACTGTTTGGGTGGTGAGGCAAGGCTGGTTAGAAGTATTCTTTGTGGCTTAGGGAACCCAGCCCAGGTTTAAAAAAAAAAAAAAAGAAAACACAACTCTCCCCAGATAACCCATGAAATAGCTAAGAAGCACAAGGCCATCACCAATATCCAATGTGTAAGATTCACTGGCCGAGATTGGAATAGGGGCCCAGCCTGGAATCTGGACTTCTTTGCTTGTGGGTTTACAGACAGGAGAGAACTTGGGTGGCTCTTCAGAGATCAAGGCACTGTCC
Organism: Carollia perspicillata; assembly: GCA_004027735.1. Classification (NCBI taxonomy): domain Eukaryota; kingdom Metazoa; phylum Chordata; class Mammalia; order Chiroptera; family Phyllostomidae; genus Carollia; species Carollia perspicillata. The sequence continues at coordinate 17,342 of PVKM010023926.1, forward strand.
TAGCCATCTTAAGGATTGATGGCAAGACACCATCCTGCTGCTCTGACACCTCTTAGAAGCAACAAACATGTCCCAGTGTTAATTGCCAGGGTGAAAGGAAAAGTCTGAGTCCTCTTCCATGCTGTGACAGGGCCCAGCTGGTCTCTGGGGAATCTGGGGAGGGAGGGACAGCCGCCACACACTTTGCAGAGACCTCCCAGGACACAGTGGGAATGGGAACTGGCATTCCCTGAGCATCTACTATGTGACACACACTGAGCCAGTCACATGAAGTTACGTTCCATTCTTGCACCCACTCTAAGGAGTAGGTATAATTATCCCCATTTAACCTGTGAGAGAACTGAAGATCAGCACCTAGAGTAGCACTTCCCAGTGAATTTTTCTGCAATGATGGACATATATTCTTTGCTGTCCAACACAGTAGTCACTAGCTGCATCCAAGCTGCTGTGACTGAGACATGGCATTCTAAATTATTTTTAATTTTAATTGATTGAAACTGTCAAAGACAGAAAGACCAGACAGATCAAGCGGCTTGCTGGAGATCCCTCAGCTGGTTTGGAACATGGGACCAAAATGCAGGTTTTCTGCTTCTCAAAGGATGAGATTTTTTTTTTAAAGCAGCAGTTCATCCAATTTTTCATTTATTGTTCCTCCTTCTCTTCTCTTCGGTCCAATGCAGAGAGCATTGCTTATTTTCTTCCCATCCCGACTTCTGCAGAACCATCCTTAGGTGATTAAAGTAATTCCTAAAACGAACAGGAGGAGGCATTTTTATTTCCTGGAAGCACAGTTGCACAGCCTAGGCATTCTCGACACCAGGAAATGACACACCCCACGGAGAAGGCAGAACTTCCTGATGAAAGGAAGACCACACCTGCACCTGTGAATGGGAACGTATCTTGACCTCTAAGGGCCTCTGGGAAAAGGGGAGAGGGTTGAAACGGGGCATAGTGAAAAACAGCAGTTTATATTTTAGAAACGTCAAGATTGTCTTAAACTGACCGTTCTAAAACAGCAGTGACATTTTCCAGACACAATGCCCCACAGTCTCTTCATTCATGTATTCACTCATCTATCCATTTCTAACTCCCATCTGACTTGCTAATGTAACTGACAAGATCTCGGAGAGTAAATTTGAAGCGGAAATTCTATTTGTCATTAGACATACACACACAAAAGAAGACAAGCGTAGTAGGATCTTATGAATTTACACATTTCAGACGTCTCATTTTGATGATGAAGAAACAGAGACTCACACGGGAAGGGATGAGCCCGAGGTCTCATGGAAAGTTCATGGCTGGTGGGTGGGGAACTTTTCCACGTGCAGAGGTGGTTTTGAAGCTGATGCAATACCTTTCTCTTCTATACCTGTTCTACAGGAGCCAAGGTGAAGAGTGTGATGACATGAATAAGATCAATGGCGATGGTTGCTCCCTTTTCTGCCGCCAGGAAGTTTCCTTCAATTGCATTGGTAAGTCTTTGTTATTTCCCTGCACCTGGCTGGAGAAGTGGACCGTGAGGAATCCTTGGCCAGTTGCACTCACAGCAACAGTTACGACTAAATGACGATTCACTCCTTAATAGTACAAATGGGTATTGAGTGCCACCTATGAGCTAGTCACTGTTTCAGGCACCAGGGGGTACAGAAATGACAACGAGCTAAGGGCAGATGCTTCTCAGAGATGACCGTGATGACTGGTACCTCTTTTGTGATCTAACTTTGCCTTACACACATTATTGCTTTTCTTCACATCAACTGTCCAGGGTGATTATTAGTATAGATTTTTAAGGCTTTCATTCTAACTTTACAGATGAGAAAAAATCAAAAGCCAAAGAGATTATAAAACTTGCCTAGAGTCGCACAGGTTAGAAGAGGTTCAAGACAGACCGGGGCTTGAACCTCATTTTGTCTGATCCCCAAGCTTGGGCTCAGTTCATTTTGCTACACCACCTCCCACCAGGATCCGGGGACCACCACGGTCCCCTCTGCACGCTCACAACCTTGGGCAGTTTCTCCGACTCCAGGAAGGGGACTGGCAGACCAGCCCGTGTTTAGAAAGCAAACGTCCTTTTCCCACCTTCCCTCTGCCTTCTCTTGGAGTCTGGCTGATCTTGTTGTTTCAGCCCCACGTGGGAGGCCCTGGCCAGCCTGGGGCTGGTAAACAGACAGGGGTTGGGGGGCAGGGATGGAATTTTGAGCTGGCCCAGATGAGATCATACTTCCTTTAAGATGCAAATCGATACCTGAAGATCAAAGGTCCCCTGGCTAATCCCCTGGGCTGGAGGTGAAAACTAATCACAAATCATTTGCAAGTACAAAAGACAGAGGTGCTCTATCTGAAGAGGGGAAGGGGCAGCTATGGAGGGAATGAAAACATTGCTGGGAAGATTTCTCACTGAAAGGCAATTTTCTAGGACTAAAGGGGAGGAAATGTCATGGGGTCTTCACATTTGCAGTGCATTACAGAGGTGAGTTTAGACCGTCTCCTGGTAAATTGTGAGCTCCATGAGGTCTTTTCCACATATTATTTATCTTGCGTTACCTCCTGAACACATTTTCTGAGCACCTATTATGTCCTTGGCACCAAGTAGGGGCTGAGCAACACAACAGAGATATCCCACTACTGTCTGTGGCTAGAAGAAAGGAAAGATGTGGAGGGAGGGAGGACAGGAGAGTTTCTAGGCAAGGCCTTGGGTTTTCAAATGGCAGAAGGTGGTTTGTTTTTCCCTCTACTCCACTGATTTCTCTATGGATGGTCCATGATGAAAGCTTGACATTAGCCTAGTGGTGTGATGGAAAGAGCCTTGGACCAAATTAGGAAAACCAGGCTTCAGTCCCAGATGTGGTGAGAACTGGCCACATAAAGCTGGCCAAATTGCATCCTTAGCCTGGGCCTCATTTTACCTCCTGTAACTTGAAAGGATTGAATGAGGTTGTCTTTAAGAGCTTTACCTGTACTACTGTTGTATAGGTACCAAGCTGTGTAGTTATTACTTCTCATAGTCACAAGCTCTACCTGAACCAAGCCCTTGCCTTTGCTGTCATCCTCATGACACCCATCACTACCCTCAGATCATGCTGGAAAGTATCTACCTGTTGTATCTGCGCTAAGGTAGCACTCAAGTGCTTCTGGGAGAAAGGTAGGATTTGGGGAAGGTAGGACATGGTACCTAAATGAGATGCTCAGGGCCTGGCATCCATGTTCTATGTTGTGTTAGTACTATAGAGCAATAGACGAAAATAAGGTAACCCCTTAGCTTGTTGTCCATAAAAAGGCTCTGCAAACTACTGTTCATGAACCAGGATTGGCCTGCTGCTTATATTCGTAAATAATGTCTGGGAACACAGTACATCCTTCCTTTACCGATTGTCTGTTGTAGTTTCCTGCTGTACAACAGAGTGCAGTGGTTGCAACAGAGACCTGTGGGCCACAGAGCCTAAATAGTTACTATCTAGCCCTTTACAGACCACACTCTCTGACCCCCGGCCGATGGATTTGGAGTCTTTGGTGCTCTT
>PVKM010023927.1:0-20862 GCA_004027735.1 Carollia perspicillata
TGGGCTTTATTTTATTTCAGCCAAATTAACCTACACAGAAGGGAACTGGGCCTAGTTCTCTCTATGTATTAAGACTGGGAATTAAGATTTCTGTCTCACAACCTAAAAATGACTTTTCTGGGCCCCTTCTAGGATATTGTCCTTAGTCATTCCTTAATAAATTGGTAATAACTCCAGATTTATGTCTTCTAGGGATCTTCACACAAATATTCTTTTTCCTGAAAAAGAAATACAATTTTGATATATGTCTAAAGAGACATTAAATGACTATGTACTATAGACCCTTTCTAGGTGAAAATCACTGCTGATGGGAGTATCAAATAGTATGAGCACTACAGCAAACAATTCAGCAGCAACTTGAAAATTGAAAATGAGTTTAAGACCCAGGCAATTTGTTTCTAGGTAAATACCTTAAAAAGACTTAAATATATGCATAACAGACACTGTCAAGGATGACACTGCAGCATTATGCCAATGGTAAAAATCTGATATATGCCGAATGATTTTCAATAGAAAAGTGAATAAATAAAATATTAATAGCATGAAGCAGCTAGAAATGAACTTAATTGATATTTGTCAACATTAATACATCGCAGAAACCTGACACTGAGTGAAAAAAGCAAGCTGCAGTGTCGTTTGATACATAAAACATGATGCACATCGCATGCATTTAAACATACATGGAACTAGCAATAACATGTTATTCGTGTGCATGCATGTTTACAGGTATAAAAAGTAAAATTAGATACACAACAAATTTTTCCTCTAGGATGTAAAATATTCTTAGTCTCTTTCTAGCCAATATGTTTCAAGCATCTAGAATTCTGACACATAGTAGGGGCTCACTACTCACTGAAAATGTGCTCATGATAGTGAGTGCCTGGAAGTTGGTCTGGTCAGGAAATTAAATGGGAGTGAGAAACAAGAGCATCGACGTTATTCATAAAGCAATGTTTATCTTACTTAGAAAGAGAGAGGGAAGAAGAGAAAGACTTGCAAGTAGGAAAATAATTAACGAGTTCCAGCCGTTCATTGATCCATGGATGTCTTTCACAGCTGTCCCTGCACCATTTTTTTCCAAATTCTTAGCTTTAAAAATAAACTCAGTCTCACAAAATGCAAGCCATGTTTTTAAATGCCATGTGCCTTTAAATGAATAAAGAATTTTAATTCTAAGCCCTTGCCACTAGTTCTAGTTCTGGGTATTCATTTTTTAGTTCTAGTTCTAATTCTAGTCTAGTTCTAGTTCTAGTCTAGTTCTTGTTCTAGTTCTAGTTCTAGTTCTAGTTCTAGTTCTAGTTCTAGTTCTAGTTCTAGTTCTCTCATGCATATGCATTCTTGTCTTCTTTAAATTGTGAGCAATTCCTGTAGAACTTCTCGATCTTTACTTTGTCATGTTTCTCCCAGCATCCTGATTCAAAGCAATCGGAATACTTGTTGGCTTCCAGCCGCAGTGCCATGTGTAGCCAGTGGTTCAACTTTCAGCAAGTTGCTCAGTCAACATGGAACTTCATTTCCTCGTTTACAAATCAGGAGCATTGCGAATGATCTCCCTTAAAGCCCCTCTCATATCTAAGATTTAAGAACTTTATAAGATATACTTCCTTTTAGTTCTAAAAATTGATACTGATTTTCCCATTAAATTTCCATCACACCTGCTCTGGACCTTTACTGTAGCGTCAGGCACACTCTCTCTCCCACAAGGACTACACTGTGTATGGGAAGACATGATAAACATTTGTTGAATGCTTTAAGGTGAATATGTTCTCAGATACTAATTTAAAATTTTGAGAGAATAAAATCTAATGTCTGTTTTGAGTGTTGATAAATGCTGGGTTAATTCAAGCCACAAAGTTATGAGATGTGTTCACTGGATTGTTTGCGTACAGCAAGTCGGTGTTCGGCTATCTGCTGCTTTGCCTTAATGTTGCAATATATCGATATTGATATGCATTACACCTTACTCTTCCCTGATGCCTTTGAGCCATCACAGATGAAATGGTTTGTAATCCATGAATCTCTGCTGTCTGCAACATGATTTTGAAGCCAGTGCAAGGTGGCCCTGCTCCTGTGTGACTTTTAAGTTCCATTTCAGCAGCCCTACTTGAAAATCCAGTTACTATGGTGATACGTACCACTGCAAAGCATCTCCTTCTCAACAACTGAAGTGATACCCTATTCATTGAAAGCGGTATCTATGGCTTAATGGTTCAGCAAAAGGCTGACAGATCTATGGTCTCATTTCCGACTGAGAGGTTTTTAATAAGTAGTTTGAGCTCCTGGAATCTGAGAAGACTGAACAGGCTCTGTCTAAATTTAGCAGGGTCCATCTTAAAGGACATTTCCCGGACAGATCAAATACTGTATAAATTGGAAAATGCTGAATCGGCATGCCAATCAATATATGCTTCTTTTCTGAGGCAATGAAAAGAGAAACAAACAGATTACCCTTTGGGTCTTTCAAAAGAAAAGAAAACCATACGGGGGCAGACGCCTCTCCCCGAGCGGGTGTCTCCTGTCAAGAGGCCTGGCTCGTCCTGGCACCGATGCAGCGGGGCTCCCACGGGCCTCTTACAGCCGCGCTTCTCTCTCCCTCCCTCAAATGAGGCGGGGAGTGGAGAAGGGCAAGTTTTCTCTCCCTGCAGAGAAGTGATCTTGGCATTCTGAGTGGCATCTCTGAGTACATTTTTCTTAGATACATATTATTTTACATAAGGATTAGCTTCTGTAACAGCAGGTGTCATAGGTTAAGATTGTGGTTGGCTTAATTGCACTAATGCCCTCTTTGTCTTATTTATACGACAAAACACCTCTTCAGTTCTAAACAACTGCCTTGAAATGGATCTTTGAAAACAACTTTTATAATAGCTAATGTTGTAAACGGCCTCTGCCTCGAAGGGCAGAAACTGCTTCCTTCTTCTCCATGTACATCCAGCAACCTGCCCATGGCTGACTAACATGACAAGCAAATGGTGCTTAGCAGTGTTTGGTAGGGGATAAGACAAGTGGATAAGACATAAATAAATTTAATCCAAAAGTCTTCTGATATGGGAAACATTCTCAGATATGTTCCATCTGTTTATCACAGCTTTTTTCAGGAGAGATTTTTCTAAAGCCAAGGTAAAACTACTGTTCAAACCTTTCCTGAAGGTACCAACAAGTAAGAAGAGCTGTGTTCCTCACATGAACCAGTAAAACTTATGGTTATAATCATGGACTGCAAATTAACAGGGGCGAGGTCTATAAATAAGAACCTCTGATGGCATAGCATTAACAGCTGAAACTAGTATCTGCTCTGAGGTAAGGACACAGCTGGACCCGACCCACAGGCGGCAGGCAATTCCCCAGCGCGCAGTGTCAGCGTTGAGGCCTGAATCGGCAACCACTTTCATCATCCGAGGGTATTTCTACCTCAGAGCCTGGCTTTAATTGTGACCTCTATTTATAACTACCAATCAAAATGCTATGAACAGAAAAAGGCCCTCTTAATTCTATGGCACTATTTTTGCACTTTGATAAAAGATTTACTTCTTTATTTCATGTTCCCGCCACCCCAAGGCTGAGTACACAGCCTCAGTCAGCCATGAGTACGTAGTCACCTGAAACCCTTCTTAGGTTACTAAACCGTTCTGAATACCTCCGCATCAAGACGCTGAGAAACTACTTACCTAAACTCAGCACCTGTTTCCCCAGCCCACCTAGAAATAGTAACAGTTTCTTGGAATCCAACTTGAAAAAAATCTTTCTGAACATAAAATTCATGAATTGAATAGTTTTCAATCAAATCATTTTTTAAAGCATATTAGGCACTGGTTTCTAAAGCATGCAATTGATTTGGTGTTTCTCCTTAGCTTCCAAAAAACACACAAATCTACTTTTCTTCCTGTTTTTGCTCGGCTGTCTCTTCTGTTGTTCCTCTTCCTCCAGTTTCATAAACGTTAAGTGCTGCTAGATTTACTGCACTAGAGCTCAGCCATCCACACTTTTGCTCCCCGCCCTCTCAGCAACTTCCTACCTTTCCAACTATAGTGCTACAGACATGACTCCTTGAACGTGCACTCTAATCCTATACAGTCTTCTAACTTCACACCCGCCACCTAGAAATCTTTGTTAAAATTACATACCTAAACACTATGTATCAGTTTCTCTCTTCTTAAGCCCAGATAATCTCCTTTTAACCTTGCTTTGCATTATCGATACTTTTTCTAGGCACTACAGACCCAAATCTCAGAATCATTGTGAATTTTTTCCCTTCCTTGCCCCCCACATCAACTAAATTCCATCTACAGGTTATGCACACAGTCACCTGTTTCTTTTTCTCTGGTCATTCCTGGCCCTCCTGTCTTAGCTCAAATTCTCATTACTGTCCATGTACACTATGACTAGAACCGCCCAACTGCTCACTGGACTCCTTGCTCCAAGACTGCCTAAAGTGACTCAAATACAAATATATAACATTATGTAAAGAGTTGAATTTTCATGGCCTTCCCCCTGTTGTAAGTTTGCACACAGACGCTTATGTGTGTGCATGTGTGGGTGTATGTGAGTGTGTGTGTACAGCTCTAGTTATACCATCAAATCATTTAGTTTTCATGTTATTCAACCTAACTAGAACTCTCATACACTGATTATGGAAATGTAAAATGGTACAATCTTTTTATGCAACTGTTTTGTCAGTTTTTCGTAAAGTCAACCGGACCCTTAATCATTTGTCTAAGCTATTCCGATCCTAGATATTTGCCCAAAAGAAATGATTTAAGTTATTTCAATAGTCATTCCAATACACTATTAACCAGTTTTTAAACCAGTATTTTTCAACATCTAACAATGATGCACAACTATGCTTTCGTGGTGTATCACTGTTTCTTAAATCAAGCATTTTAAAGTTCTTGGGAAAAACAGAACTTCTCAAAGAATGGTATCATTGAATAAAACAGGTCACATCCTCTCAAATTATATTAAAGAAGCAGGGAGGAGTATGGTGCCAACTTCATTATTTCTCCCCAAAGAAATTGAACTTGTCTTCCATTTTATTAGAAAACTTGATATGTGTGAGTTTACTCACCAGCTCATTGATGTGACCAATTGCATTTACAGTAGACAAAACTAATGAGTACAGGGAAAAGGTGACAGTTGGGAAGTAGCAAACAGGACTTCTTAGTCATTAAACCTGTATAGACTACGTCAAGCTCCCTTCTGTGAATACCTCAGAGCACTTTACAACCATCATCTATTAAATCTGTCTGACATTGATGCTAGGCAAGAAGAATAACTGCATCACCACCTGCTGTTTGGAATTCGAAAAAAATTCCCCTGCCAGTTAAAATGGAAGAATGAGCTTAGAGCAGAGAACAGGACAGAGCATTTATTGTTCTGAGAGCAAAGGCTCTACAACTCAGATGTCTAACCGTGGCTCAATTAGGTGACTTCAATTAGGCCAATTACATGGGAGAAGGGGGAAGGGGTTAGCTATCTATTTACTCAAATTCTCCATTTTTTCAATTATCATATAACACCACATCTTTCTTTGTATCCCCAAATGTGTGCTACATGGTAGACACTCATTTTCTGTTGTTGTTGCATTTTTAACAACAATGACAGTTATGCTGAGCCATACATGACAGATCACAAAATTCACTCATTTAAAATATACAGAATAATTTTCAGTACATTTATATATGACATAGCTGTCATTGAATTCCAGATTTGGAACATTTCTATCATTACCAGAAGTTCCATCATGTCTGGTTCCTCGTCCCAGACAAACACCGATATGCCCTCTGTCCTTACAGTTTTGCATTTCCCAGAAATATCATGTAAATTGAATGACGTAATATTTAGTATTTTGTGTCTGGGTTTTGCACTTAGTGTGTTTTAGCATATTTTATCTATGTTTTGTATGTACTAGTTTTTTGCATGCTATAGATAACACTTAATTGTATGAATATACCAAATTTTGTTTATCTCTTCACCAGGTGATGCCACTGTATTATTTTTATTTTTTGTCTATCGTGAATGAAGTTCCTATAAACATTTGCATTTCAAGTCTCATGGACACATGTTTTTATTCCTCCAGGATAGATATCCAGGAATGAAATTACCAGATCAAATGATAATTATATGTTTGACATTTTAGGAAACTGTGGAACTGGTTTCCAAAGCACCTATAATACCGCCTTGCATTCCCACAAGCAATGCACAAGGGATCTAGTTCCTATACATTTTCTCCAGCACTTAGTATTTTCAGTCTTTTTCACTATAGTCACTTTAGTGAGTGTGCAGTTGTCTCTCCTTGTATATGTGTTTTATTGGCAGCTTTATGGAGGTATAGTTAAGATACAATAAACTGAACATGTTTAAAGTGTATCATTTGTTAAGTTTTGACACAGGTATATAACCATGAAATAATCACTACAGTCAAGATAATGAAGATATTCATTACAAACAGAAGGTCCATTTTGCCCCTGGGTAACTCCTCCCTCCTGCAATGAAATCCCTACTCATCTGCTCTCCGTTACTGCTAATTAGTTGCATTTTCTAGAATTTTATAGAAAAAATTATACAATGCTGTCTCCAAAACCATCAGTAAAGCCTACTGCTTACACATCTCTCGAAAGTGTTTCATCTGTTCTTTTCCAATGAAATGAATGAAGGACTCGGTCCGATGTTTGACGTGATGCCATAACAGAGACAGAGACAACCAGAAGTCACAGAAGAAAATAAGACTTCGGTGGAGCAGATAACCAAAGCCAAACTAATTATGAGAATATGTTTTTCCTGCCTCTGACAATTTTCAGTAATCTTGGGAAAAGCGCAGAAATTTCTGTATACAAAAGGCTAAGGAGAGCTAGCGGAAATACGAGCTGCAAATATATCTTTCTACTAGGCAACACCTCCTTACTTTCCCCGAAAAGAAGTGTTTACTTCCACTAGCAGCGTGAAAGGCAATCATAATCATTAATTTCTCCATGGTTCTACTTCTCAACAGTCCTAATGTACGTTATTTTTATTCTTCCTCATTTTCAGATGCTGCCTCCTGCTAACTAACCTCTCGTCAGGGACATTTATACCTAGCAGATGGTGGTATGTTCCCTTCCTTCTTTGTGTTCACACGCCCTACACTGCGCACTGCATAAACAGTGAGTGCAATAAACATTTCAGCTGTTTTAAATTGTTCTAAAATGTATGGCAGAGTTAGCTCAATTGAGGAAAGGCAGCACAAATGTATTGGTGCAGCAAAAGAAATATTAAAGTAAAAATACCAATTAACAGTGCTAAAGTTAGCAACCCACCTTATGTCTTGTTTTCTGCACATCCCTACCTTTTCAGATTAGTAGAAAAACCAAGAATGTTGGAAATACGGTACGGTTGTTAACCATGCTGGCTGTCATGAGAGACTGAGCCTTGGTTAGCCTCAACGACTCCTCCAAATAACATTAAATGACACATTTTAAGGAAATAACTTAAGTACTTTAATAGAGTACTTAACATGCCAGAATGAGTAACTCTGGGCATGAAGTTACCGTATGTAGCTTTTCTTAGGGAAAGCTTTATGGGAAAGGTGACATTTGAATTGCATCAGAAAGGAAGAGTAAAAGTATGTCAAACAAATAAGGAAAACAGCATTCTAGGAAGAGAAAATACTGTTTTCAACCATTCGAAAAACATGAAAGAGCTAAGTGTGTTTTGTGTGCCATGAAAAGACCTGGCCCACGACCCAGGCATGTGCCCTGAGTGGGAATCGAACCAACAACTCTCTGTTTCACATGCCAGTGCTCAATCCACTGAACCACACCAGCCAGAGCAACACTGGATATTTTTACTTGTTAAATATAAAACAATAGTCATTTCAAACTAGGAGTTCAAAAACAGCCAGATAATGAAACCTTATCAAATTTTCTCAAGTGGCAAGGTTTTACAAATTAATTGAGGGCATAAGAACAACACTCAAACACAATAAAAATAGTAAACTGTTTGGATTTTTTCAGAATTAAATATTCACTTAATTCCATCTTCCCCACTGTGCCTTCTCCCCCAATCCATCTGTGTGAATTTCATTACCCAAAATAAAATGAGAAGCTGAGGAAAAGAGAAAAAGAAGGAAAATGTCACATAATATAACAAATGCAAGTACTGATTTTTGGACTACCATGCAAAATAATATTAAATTGTAAATCCCCATAGCATAAACTTAAAGAGGTTTGCATGATACCAAGAAGTCATTTATTATTAGTTTTTCTGCACCTATAGATAAATGAAGCTGAGAAAACTTCCATTTTCCCAGCTGCAAATTTTCTATGGTGTAATATTAAGCTATTGAGTTGAAGAGTGTTGTCCGCTTCAACTACCAGTGTTGAATATCACATGAGTAATCAGCATGAAATAGTATTTTTAGGCTCCTCATTGTAATCAGCATGTCATTGTTACAATATTATGATACCCAAATAAAGTAGAGTCTCTTCATTCTTAATTTTTGAATAAGTGTTTAAGGACTAAATTATAATAATTTCCAAACCCATGAAGGACAGCCTTGCAAGATTGCATCTTTCTCCTAAAAATGATAAGAAATTCACTAATGAGTCCATTAGACAAAGCCCATTAAAGGTGACAGGACAAAGATCTTGGAGATCTCATCAAGCAGAGACAATATGCAAGATTAATTCAGTGTCCACACAGCGTCCCTGGGCGCGGATGGAAAATGAGGCTTGAGTGACAACTTTATTTAGCGAGTCAAAGAAAATTGACCGCTGAAAATTTTATGAAATGGTGCAACTCACGTGCAAAACTGAGCAGGGTTTGATTAGGAGATTTTGATGTGATACTGTGAAAAGTGTAACTCTCATTAGATACCAGTTAATAAAAGGCATGAAGTGTAAATTAGCTGTAAGCTTGATCTGCATGAAGCTGACTTTGTATGTTTGCAATAGTAACCTTATCACTATATGTTTATTAATAGGGATCTCATTTATGGTCCTGTCTCCTTTTATATTCCACTCATTTGAAATCATCATGGCTCCTATTAGGCTTCATTTAAAACTGTCATTGATTATTTAAACAATCATCCTTAGAAATTTATTTGTAACTGCAATTCTTATGGCTCAGAGATTTTGCTTCACACAAGAACAATTTTTTATGTTAAGAAAATAAGTCTCATATACACACACATACAAAGAAAGGGTTACCAATACTTGGACAACTCATAAGATCAAATTTTAAATTTTTACAGGGGTAGTGGAAATATTTCCAAATTAAGAAGCATGAAACTATGACCTAAAACACGATGGAAATAATAATGCACATGTATAATTTTTATGATGAAGATATACAAGTTATTACACTATGAATCATTTTATTATATTTTATTATAAAAGAAAGTAAATTTTTGAAGAATATGGAAACAAAGCCTAACTTTACTAAAACCCTTCTATTGTAATCAAGACAATAAATCTTAATATTCACAGAATCATAACATAAAACTGCTGAATTTTTCACATTTTTAATGTCTTACCAATATGTAAATTCAAAAGATATTTGTGTATATTTAAGAATGTTTTGACAAAATAATTATCCTTCTATAACCACTTCTAAACTGTCAACATGTTAACCAAAATAGCCTATGTAAAAAAAAGACATGGCTGGAAAATTCCATATATGCTGATTCTCTTATTTTATAAAAGGATAGGCTCAATGTTTTGTTTATTTGGGGGTATTTCAAGTTCTTTGACAGGGGCAACTCATCCATGTGATATAAGATGTCCCAGGACATAAGCCCCCCGATACATAGGCCTGGGCATCAAATGAGATCACTTTCACAGTAGCGCCTCTGACCCACCCCCCTACCCCCACTCTTTAACCATCAGGAAGCTAACATCAGGCCAGGTGTCCGATGAATGTTCTACAGTCCGGATGTGTTTGAGTGTTTCCTGCAATATCATTTTTTACTGGTTACTCTGGCCCTTACATCCTCTGTAAGTAGATAGTAAACTGAAGGTAAATATGTTTGGCAATAGTGTTTTCTAAGGAATACTGTGTACTTCACATTGCATTGCATCAGGAGACCTACGGTGTTTGGTCTTTCCACTAACAATGCTGCGACTTCCATCTCTGGGTCAAGTTGGTGACACTTGGGTCTTCCTAGTATCAGCGTAAGTTTTTTTCCTTTGGGATTAGTCAGCTATCTATAAGGTGATGCTTTGACATCAGATAAAAAGTTTTATCTAGTGATTGAGCCTCAGTGATGCTTGCTTGAATCAAATATTTTATTAAGGGTTAATTTTAAATAATGTCATTTCTTTTATACTGGAGTTGGCATTCTGCTGTAAAGTTCCTGGGAGAGCCACAATGGGAGCATTTGCTTACCCTGAACTATAGTCCTAGCAAAAAGATAGGATAAATGCTGAATTCTTTCCTTTTAATTACCAACTTCCAAAGTAAGGAGTTGATTTAATAGTACTTGCCAATGATGATAAATGGGGGTTTAGTCTCCTGTTTTATTGTTGTTGTTAGCATCAATATAGCTCATTAATTTTCATATACTCAATGACTTTCAGTTAATTGCCTTATTTATGATGATCAAATTTCGTCACCTGGAATCTTTTCAAATTGGTTCCTATATCCTTTTAATATGATCTCTGTGATTACTTTCTTACTTCCCAGCACAAAACATTCTAAGACTGGAAACAGCTACTTTTCTGAGAATGTTTTCGTATGAAAGGTGTTTAGAAGCCACAGTTTGGACACCAGGAGTTTCACTGTTCCTGGGGTATTGGAGATTCTCAGATTTCACAGTGGACAGAGCTAGAAAATATTTTTTTAACATCATGTGCTCATATTGAAATTTTCCTTTCATATTTAACATTTCAGAGTTTTTACTTCCTTTTTTATTCTATATTTATATCTCTTTTCTCTTACACATAAAATTTTGTTTCCTGCTAACCTTAATATTTTATTCTTGTTCTACCCTGCAACATTAACAACACTTGTTTCAAAACAGTTGCCCCAATATTATTAATACTAACAGTAAAACTACTGACTGACATTTTATATGCCAGCAAAAGCGTGCAGAGTTCTAAAGTCCTTGGAAATAATTCTTTTCTCTTGGTGGTTGTTTCCAATTAGGCCTAGAGCTGTGCTCGTTTGTGGGTTCATATTCACTCTGAAGGCTTGCTTTAGCTGTGGCTGCATAGCGCTCCCCGGGGGAATCGAGCTGTAGTTTGCTCAGCCACAGCGCTGTGAGTGTGTATTTGTGTTGTTTCTCACCTTTTGTTATGACCAACCATTTGCCTTTAACTCAAATACCACAACACACCTAGGATATTATTACCTCTATGTTAATATTGGGGAACTAAGGTTCAAAGAAACTGAGCAATTTGCTCAAGTTTATGTAGCCCAGACATCCCCATCACCACATTCACTGATCGGTTTCTGTGCTCCACTGTTTCCAGGAGTCTTTGTGAAAACAAAAAACAAACAAACAAAAGGAAACAAGCCAGCCTCTCCGTGCACATTTAGATCCAAATGAACATGTGATGAGGGCCTGGGCTGGTGCAGTATTGTCTAGTACCTACAGCCTCAACTACTGAACATCTGCTCATCCCTCACCATATGCTAATACAAGATAATCCACTGCACCCCCGCATATTTGCTTAGCCAGGATGCCCATCGAACTGCCACAGACATGAGGTGCAGTGCACGAATCCTTTGTGAGGACAGATAATGATCATATTTGCTTTGGTGTAAGTGTACAGAGTTACACTGAAATAATTTTATTGAAAATTTCCCTTTATTCAACCGTGTGAGATCCACCCATAAAATATTTGATTTCGTATATTTTTCATAATATATATGAAAAAACAGTACATTACTAATCACTTGTTACTGAAGCCCTAATGCATGAACTGTTTCACATGCCAGAAATCAGCCAGGACTTCGACACGGGCACTGCGATGTCCTTGTTTCAAAAACAGCAGCCAAGGCCTGCCACCCTGAATGTGAGGGCCGGATGGATGCTTCGTGCAGGTCCTTTCCCCTGCTGCGCTGGGGCGTAGGAGTAGGGGTAGTGAGCTGATTCTCCCTCCACGTATAGAAAAAAATAGAAGCTCCTCTTAGTTTCAATTTACATTTAATTTTCATCAAGCTCACTTTCTCCTGGAAGTATGTATATTATAAAGTTTCACCTCCGGGGCCCATGATGGCAATTCATCTCTTTCCCCACATCTACAGCTAGAATTGGCAGTATTCTCCTTGTTCCATGAGCCTCTTTTAAATGACATGCAGGAGAAGAAAGACACTGTAGTTAAATATATAAAAATAAATTTTCTTGGCTTACTGGGCTAGCAAACAAATATCTATGAGTAATGCCCCTATATTGCCAGCTAGCAGGGCACTTAATAAAACCCAAACAACTGTCACACACAGGTTATAAGGTCATTTCTCACATATAAGATAAACTAGAAATCTATCCAAAGGATAGAATCAGGGAGAACGTTATGAAGTTTGCTGGAAAATAAAAAATGAGTTTCACATGTTATTTCATTTCCCAAGGGCACTTTGATAAGCATACACACATATTGTCGATGCACGCCGGGACCCCAGTGCATGTGCCGACACAGAAACAAGCAAGTTCAAAGCCATAAATGTCATTTAATAACAAATTAAATATTTGCCACTGGTGACAGGAAAACAAATAAGTAAAATAAAGCTGTATTTTTTTTGGCTGCCAACCACATGGAGAAAGACAGAAATGTAAAATATGAAGACACTGTCCTTCAGGAAGGTAATGATAAGGGTTCTGTTTATAACCTTTTTATTTAAGATAGTCACAAAGGCTTGTCCCTGTCAATGTTCCTTGAATAAATGAGTGAATGAATGAATGAATAAAAATAAATGTTGTAGGAAAGTGATTTTCTGTGGGTTGCGAAGACACAAGAATCCACGGACGTGGTTTCAGAACTGTTTAAAAAACAACAACCAGATATCGAAATGAAGTCTAACACTAAAGAAACCATTTGTTTTTAACACTTTCCAATACTGTGCACAACTGAACAACAGAAAAATTTTAGCCTAGAGCTGGTTAAACTTCAATGTGCCTCAACATTCACCTTGGGTATTTGCTTAAAATGTAGATTCTGACTCAGGCTCTGGAATCCATATCTAAATGTCTCAGGTGATTCTGAGACAAAATGTTCCAAAGACAGTATTTTTTCTTTCTTTTTTTATCATTGACACTATTACAAATGCTCTCACTTCCTGTCCCCGCTTTGCCCACCTCCATCCAGCCCTCCCGCTCCCTTTCCTCTGGCTGTCACTACACCGTTGTCCGTGTTCATGGGCCATGCATGTATGATCTTTGGCTAATCCTGTCACCTTTCATCCAGTCCCCCTCCCCTCTGACAGCTGTCAGTCTGTTCCATGTACCCGGCCTCTGTTTCTATTTTGTTGGTTACTTTACTTTGTCCATCAGATTCTACATATAGGTGAGATCATACGGCATTTCCCTTTTGCTGACTGCCTTATTTCACTTAGCATAATAACCTCCAGGTCCATCAATACTGCTGCAAGAGATAGGAGTTCCTTCTTTTTCACAGCCACATAGTATTCCATCCTGTAAATGTATCACAGCTTTTTTTATTCCTTTAGCTAGTAATGGGCACCTGGGCTATTTCCAGGTCTTGGTAAGTAATGCTGCTATGAACATGAGGGTGCACATATTTTTTCAAATTGGTGTTTCAGGATTCTTAGGATATACTCCCAGAAGTGGAATCACTGGGTCAAAAGGCAGTTGCATTTTTAATTTGTTGAGGAAACATCACACTGTTTTCCACAGTGGCTGCACCAGTCTGCATTCCCACCAACAGTGTACTAGGGTTCCCTTTTTCCAACCTTCACCAGAACTTGTTTTTTGTTGATTTATTGATGGTAGCTCTTCTGGTAGGTGTGAGGTGGTATCTTATTGTGATTTTAATTTGTATCTCTCCAGCGGTTAGTGATGTTGAGCATTTTTTCATGTCTATGGGCCATCTACTCCTCCTCTTTGGAGAATTATCTATTCAGGTCCTTTGCCCATTTTTTAATTGGATTGTTTGTCTTACTGGTATTGAGTTGTATACATTATTTATATATTTTGGAAATTAGTTCCTCATCAGATGTTTTATTGGCAAATATGTTCTCCTTTCCAGTGGGCTCCCTTTTCATTTTGTTGATGGTTTCTTTTGCTATACAGAACCTTTTTAGCCTGATGTAGTCCCATTTGTTTATTTGCTTGTTTGTTTCCCTTGCCTGAAGAGATATAGTGGGAAAATATTGCTGCGACAGATGTCTGAGATTTTACTGTCTATGTTTTCTTCTAGCATTTTTGTGGTTTCACAACTTACATGTAAGTCTTTTATCCATTGAGTTTATTCTGGTGTATGTTGTAAGCTGGTGGTCTAGTTTCCTTTTTTTTTTCATGTACCAGTCCAACTTTCCCAGCACTGTTTATTGAAGACACTGTTTTTACTGCACTGCGTGCTTTTGCCTCCCTTGTCAAATATTAATGGACCATAAAGGCAGGGATTTAGTTCTGGGCTCTCAGTTGATCTATAGGCCTGTTTTTACTTTGAGAAACGTCCTATACCAAGTGGCAGGTCTGAAGAAAGGTTTGGGTTTCCTCCTCCCTTGCTCTGTGGCTTTTCTTTGGTAGCAGTTTTAGGGATTTTCGTTTGTGTGTTTGTTTGTTTTAGTAAGTCTGAACAACACCTCACTGCCCCAATATCACAGTCGATTTCAGCCGCCTTCTCATAAGAAAATACTATTTCTTAAGCTCAGAATTTTGTATTTGGAATATACTTTAAATTAGAATCATTCCCACAAAGGCTACCTTTTAAGTAGATTCAGTTGTGTGGTAACTAAATGAAATTTTTGTAGGGTAGGAAAGTCAGAGAGAGAAGCAGAAAGATGCATTCAGCCTTTTCTTTAGATAAAAACACTCTGAAGAGGCTGGAAAAATTTCACACTTATGTTAAAATTATAAAGAAAATGAAATGTAAAAAGTATTTTTCTTTGTATTAAAAACAAATTAAAAATAATTAAAATGCATATTAAGGTTATCAGATAACATACAGATAATCAGCTCATTGTGAATTTCAAATGAATAGCTAATAGTTTTCTAGTATAAACTAAAATTTACCTGGGCATTCTGTATTTTTATTTGGTAAATCTGGTAACTCTAACACCTTCCATGTGAAAGTTGTGTGAGGAATCACTGTTGTGAGTGCCACAGAGTGAAAGGCGTGGATTATGTATCTTTGGGTGGATCATTGACATAATTAAGGTCTAAGTTCCACTTGAAGGAAACCTTGCAAGATATTTCCTGTGGCCTGGGAACGGCCATTTATATCAAACCTCTGAGAAATTTCCCCAAAGGCTGTTTTACGTGATCAATATGACAGTTCTCTACCAGCAAGATCCTTTTACTACCCCACTGACCTTTTTAATGAAACACTGCAGAGGGCGACCCAGGGCACATAACCACATTCATTTTCTAAATGTTTATAATTATCTAATAACAATGTTGTAGATACCGTCTTTCTCCTCTTTCCCGTAGAAAACTCACATGAACCTTCCTGCTTTAAACATTCTTGAGTTCTGAGTGTTTTTGATGTGTCTCTGGTTTTCTAGAAGCATTCTGTTTATTTTTTTACAGCAAGAATTAGTCACAGGGATGTAAAGTACAGCTTAGAGAATACAGTCAATAATACTGTAATAACTGTGTGTGGTGCCAGGTGGGTAGTTGAAATATCAGGGGGACCACTTTGTAAAGTGCATAACTGTCTAACTGCTATGCTGTATAACTGAAACTAATACAAAATAATACTGAATGTAAACTGTAGTTGAAAATTTAAAATAAAAATTTTCAATTCAGCACTACTGATATTTTGGCCCAGATAATTCTTTGTTGTCGGGGGGGCGGGGGCTGTCCTATGTATTGTAAGGTGTTTAGCAGTATGTCTGGCCTCTACCAAAATCACCCCAATTGAGAATCACTGCTTTACATGGACAGGTTGTAATTCATGAATTCATTGCCTCTTATTTCTCTCTCTCTCTCTGTGTCTCTCTCTCTCTCTCTCATCTCTCCAGTCATATTCTCCTGAATCTCAGCAACAGTCTGAAATTTCTTCCCTTTCAAAAGTGATTTCACTTTGGGGAAAAGCCAAAAGTCACAGAGTGTTAAATCTGGGCTGTTGGGGGGTGAATCACCTGGGTGATCTGATGTTTCTCAAAAACACTCCACATGAGACGTGATGCATGAGCAGGCACATTGTCATGATGAAGCTTTATGAATGTTCTACGTACACTTACTTTAAAAGAATATGAAATCTCCATATTTTGTAAACACTGTTCTATGTGTGTCATATTTTCCAATAATTTTATTCAGGTATTGATTATCTTTGGTAATTTTGCATCTGATTGTTCTACCACTTAATGAGAGAACTTATCCACATAGTTAGTATTTTCATTGCTGTTTATTCCTTTTACCACTCCAGTGCTCCATCTAAAATTATTTTTCTTCTGCCTATAGAACATTTTATGTTGCTTTCCTTAGTGTGTATCTGCTGTCAAATAATTAGTGTTACTTGTCTAAAAAACGTCTATTTTGCCTTCTTGCTTGGAGGTTTTTTTTTTATTTGCTTTCTTTTTTTGTTTATTTGGTTGGTTGGTTGGTGGGCTGGCTTACTGGTTTTGGTTTGAGGGGTGTTGCATGTAGAATTCTTTCAGCACTTGTAGACATCATTATTTTCTGCTTTCAATTGGTTCTACTGAATGAACAAATATTAATAAATGTTGCTCCACTAAAGGCAATCTGTTGTTTTGATTTGTGTTGCCTCTCTACTTTTAAGATTTTTGTATGTCAGTTTACAGCAAACTGACATCATCTTTTCAAATACTGCTTCTGTCGGATTGCTTCTCCTGTCCCGCTAGGTCTCTAATCACACGTACATTAGACCTTGTCACTCTCCTCTCTATGTCCTTTATTCTTTTCTTCTGTATTTTCAATCTTCTTGTTTCTCATTACTTTATTGTTGATATCCTTTTGACTTATCTTCCTGTTCAATAAATCTCAATTATATATACTGTACTGTTAATTTTGATTATTATATTTATAGTGTTAGAATTGGCATTTAATTTTTTCCCATGATTTTAAATCCTCTGACAAAATACTCACTTGTGTATTTTCTCAACTATAAACATAGGTACTTTCAAAAGTCCATGTCCAATAACACCGTCCCTCCAACATGGGAAGCCTGTGTTAGGCTCTCTCCATTGTTTGTTATTTCAACTGTTTCATTCACATTGTACAGTGAGTCACCTTGTGTGCCTGATCTTTTAAGTTGTATGGCCTACATTATTGTTTGCTAAGTTGTTTGTAAAATTGTCTTAACACTAAAACTTCTGTTATCTTTCTTCTAGAGAATCTATGTTGCTTCTGTCCATTATTTAGGGGTCCTGGCAATCTGGGACCATCATCTTCTAGTTCAGAAATAAAAAGGATTTACAGAATCCAATCTTTTCCAGGACTGTTTCTTCTGGCCTTCTTTACTTCTAGAATGTCACACCTATGGGGTGTGAGCCCCAAACCGGGGATTTTCACCAGGGCCCTGTTGTTCTCTTTCCGGCCCTGAATACAGATTCCTATTTCTTTTCAAGGCCATCAAGAGCGTCTGCCGGGCTCTCAGCCCCTATTTCTTTTCTCCAGAACCAACAAGCCACGCTCTTCCATGGAAAACAGCCTGAAGCAAGATATTCCCTCACTCTTTCCAGGGTCTAGCCTTAGTTAACTCTACTTTCTTGAAAACTCTCTGGTGTCTTTCTTCACTGATAACATTGTCGTTGTCCTCTGGGGCTTCAGAGCCCAGCGGGATTTCCTCCAGGGGTGTCAGCAGAAAGCATCACCGTGGCATCAGTGACAGGAGAGGCTGAGGCTGCGGCAGCCTTCTCCACTCTTTCTTAACCCTGTTATCCACATGCTTTCTCCTTGCCTTCAGTCAAAGAATTTCCTAAACCATTTTACAACACCATTTACAGAACTAGAAGCCAACTGTCTGTAGTTTGTCTTTTTAGTTCCCTTTGTTACAACAATTTAGCTTTAATGCTGACTAATAAAACCCCAAGAAGTTGACTTACTAATCCCATTTCTTGGAGTGAAAGGCTATTATTTATAATATATATATTGTAGCATTATTTACAGGGCAGGAAACTCTATTGAGACATGAATGTGAGCTTAAGTTTCAGAACACTTAAAATGCACGTACGGCTTTTTATGGTAAGTTCTAGGCTGTCCTTGGGGCAAAGTTCTAGGGGCTTAACAAACTCTTTATTCTTTTTATTTCAGAAGCTGCCCGAGTAAACCCCCATAGTGGCCTTGGGTTGAGAGGTCCAAATTTATAAAAGAAGAAAATAAAATTGTGTGGTGGAGGAGGAAGAGAATGGAAGCTAGAAGCACGACGAGAGCAAGTGAACACCAGGGGAAAGCACAGGCAGGTCTGGGTTTGGGCTTTTGTGACAGGAATCTGTGTCTGTGATTAAGCACAGTGCTCCAGAAGGAGCGGAGACCTGGGTGCAATCAGAAGGAAGGTGGCAGCTCCACCTGTCAGAGCTGCCACCAATGGTGGAGCTTCTGCGAAGCAGCCACAACCGCGAGACAGTGAGGACCAGCCCTCCACACTGGACTGTAACAAAAACTAACAGGAACAAAACCAAGCTGAGGATAAGAAGCCTTCCCCCAATCTTGAATGGTGTTGGCCCTGTGTGTCTGGTAAAACCAATGAAAGGGACAGAAGCTGTTTCCAAAGTGACTGACTGCGGTGGGAGTTAAAGACAGAAAACTGTACTTAAACAACAATTAAAATAAAATAAAAAAGTGACTGAGACTGGGACTCGTTAACCTTCCCAGGTGGGAGCCATAGCCGTATTTCATCTGATTGTAAAAAATAAAGAAACGTGACCTTTCTTGTACTGGTGTGTCATCAGGTAATTCATTTAGGTTAGATTCGTAATAGCAAAATATAGAAAACAATCTAAATGTCAGACAGCAGGACAAAGAGCAATCATGGTATAGCAACTCTATACAATTCGATACGGTTATTAAAACTGCGACTATTCAGATGATTTAGCAACATAGGAAATGTTTATGCACCTTTTAAAATGCAAATAGAAAATTTGTGCCTATATGATAGCAGTTGTTCAGAAATTTTGTACAAATGAAAATGAAGTCTTTAATGGAAGAGAAAAAGTTGATAATTTGACTGATATACTTTGGGTTAATGCTTTCCTTTGCAATTTCTTTTTTTTTCTTATTCCAAAATTAAGTGATTTTTTTAATGCTGCGCCATTGATTTGTGTGCACAGATTTAGCATTATTCTATCATTTGGTTGATTATTAATTATTAATTTACTTAATAAATGTTTATTTAGCACTTACAAAGGCACCAAACACTAAGTGAGGTGATATTATTGCTGTGATAAATAAAACTAAGCAAATCTAACATAAACCAGATGATGGGGAAGGGGTAGGCATAAATAAAACTAAAGCACAAACACATATTTCAACCCATAACTCTTATTATTCAAAGTATTCCTGGCTATGAATGAGTGTTATAACACTTTTTGGTAATTTCAGAACTAATACTCAAGCTGAGACTTAAAGAATATGGAGAAAAGGGAAGAAACAGCCTCAGTGGAGATGCATCAGAAAGGGTTAGACCCGCCTCTGGGGCAAGAAGAGGAGGCAAAACCGATTAAGAGAACGTGAGCCACTTACTGGTTAAAGTTTCTGTGGTGTGCATCATGTCTTCTCTGATGAAGTGTTCGTCACAGTGCAACCTCCACGCCCATACTCTCTCAGACAATTCTAATTTCTTCCCTCTATAAATTGGTCCTTGAAGGAGAAGTTAATTAATATGGGAACTAATGTATTGCTACTCATAAAGGCAGGATACAGGGAAGTCGCAAGGATTAGTGCAAAACTCTCAGACAAGTAATGGTAGGGGGCTCGAAGCACCCCGAGCCTTGAAGGAGTGAGGGAAAGAGCAGTTCCCAGAACCTGGAACCAGTGTCATAGGTAGAGGGCCAATAGGAAGGGGCTGTGGCTTTATGGCCTGAGACACAGCCAACTTGCAGCAACCCCAAAGGAAGGGAATTACAGTCACCTTTTCTTCTGTCCTCTCATTGATCTCCCAGCGATGTTCTCCACTGGCCAAACTCAGACAGAGCAGAGAAGACAAGAGAACACCAGGATGTGTGCCACATTGGTCAGCCTCCCATGGCAGAGAGCAGTAGGAAGAAGGGTAGAGAGTGGAGTATATCCAGCATGGATGATAAGCTGACCCAGCTTGACTCCTTAGCTCTGCTGTTGAATAGAGAACCTAAGGCAAGTGGTCCAGCCGTCCTCACATCAAGGTTTAGATGGAATCACTCTCATTGCAACTGTTGCTGGCCACACCCAACCCAAGGTCTCATAGTCCTGAGATATTCCTAGTTTCAGGGGCAAGAGATCAAGGGAGAGACAGTTAGTGCCACCCCTACTTTTTCTATCCTCTGAACACCCTAGATTGGTTTCTCTTCTATGAACCGAGTCTATTCGATTGGCCCCCATGAGAGGTTAGGGAAAATTAAGATAAGCTAATTCCCTTAACCTATCTTCCCAGCAAAGGGCTCACTGGAGCGCTGTAAAGTCTTCTTTACTTGTAAAGTTTGGGTCATAAATTTTTAGTTTTCAATATCTTCTCAACAGCCCTCTGTCAGATAATTATGGGTATATTTTTCTTCCTTCTTTCCCTACAAACATTCTGAAATGGTTTTGCTAGTTCATGCCAGGGTACAAAG
>PVKM010023928.1:0-20844 GCA_004027735.1 Carollia perspicillata
AATGGGACAACTGTAATGGCATAAACAGCAAAATATATTTTTTTAAAATATATATATATATATGATGAATTTTATCAGATGGGACTGCCCATGAAAGAGAGGATAAAATTTAAACTATGATGAGATACAAAAAGTCTCCCAAAGATTATGAGTTAAATTTAACATGTATATTTTTCACAATATAGGAAAAACTTATTAGCCATAAATATAGAAGAAAAAGTAAAAACTGAATGCAAGAAACATATAACAATTACATGGAGTCCCACTATGAAAACATCTGACACAGTACTGAGATGTATAAAAAACAATATAATGTGAAATGCAGAGACAGAAATCTGTTCAATCTATGTTCAGTTACTCAGTCCCTGTGACTATGCTATATTTAGTTCTTCTTCATGCACCACAAAATACTGGAGAAATCAGGATGGCTTCCTGAAAAAAGCCAAAGATCATTCAAGGCAACAGTTTTCAACCTTTCTTTAACTACAATAGTTTCTGAGATACAAATCAGGTACAAATTCCATCTGGTTTTACCTATGTCTCCATCTCTGTATTTGACCCAAGAACCAAGTTAGAACCAACATTGTTAAAAGAAAACCTTTTGTCAGTTTCGACTAAAGTATTTTTCTACAAATTGATAACTGGAGGGAGGAAAATCAACTTGTCTAAGAAAAATAGACAAAAGGAAATTAAGGTCTGAAACCTAAAGAAAAAGGCAGCTAAGGGGGCAGACAGCTATCTTTTTAAGAGATACTTTAGGACACTACAATGTACTTTGTCCTCCCAAAAATCCAACTTCACCTGACTGATGGCAAAGTTCTCAACCTTGCTAGTAGACCAGGCAGTCAGTAAATGTTTTTGACCTTCACATAAAGCCCACTCTTTTCCAAGAACGACCAACTGAAAAGAAATGCATGTGGTTTACAGCAGAAACCTTTCTTAGCTGAAGAGAGGCGGGAAAATACCCATGTGCATGCGCACACCCCCCCAATTGTCAGGACACCAGGAATAAACTATTTTAGAAAAAGTCGGTTATCTCTTAGCATCTTTAGGGCAGAGAGTCAATCATCTGTTCACATAACAAATCTTCCTGAAAAAACTGAACCAGATAAATAGTTAGTGTCTCTTCTAGGTCTAAAATTCTATATTCAACAACCACACTGTAGGTTCATTAGAACTCAGGAAGAAGCCCTACCCTCTTGTCTTAAGGATGTCAGAGAACAAACATCACTCAACACTGAACACTGTAAAAAAAAATAGAGGTCACTCCAATGGCCCACTACTCAGCCAACTGAGATAACCCACAAAATCAATTGTATTTTGTTTTTTTTAACATCAGTATGTCTGATCCTTTCCAGAATAAAAAAATAAAAATGCTACCTATGGCCCTGGCTGGTGTGGCTCAGTGGATTGAGCGCCGATCAGTGAACCAAAGGGTCGCCAGTTTAACTCCCAGTCATGACAAACGCTGCGGGCCAGGTCCCTACTTGGGATGGGGGGGGACATGTAAGAGGCAACTACACACTGATGTTTCTCCTTCCCTTCCCCTCTCTCTAAAAATAAATAAACTAAACCTTTAAAAACAATAGTACCTATGTAATTTCTAAACACATTTTTGCAAACATTTTTAGGTCATGCCAACTCAAAAAAATTCTAAGGGCTCTCTGACCCCCAACTCTCCAACACTGCACATAAACTGTTGCTATGTGACAGACACTATGCTTATCACATCACACATCATCATATTCAATCTTCATCATCCTGTGAGGCACCATTAGTGTCCCCATTTTACAGCTCAGGAATCTGAAATCTAGAAAGGTAAGACATACACCCAAGGTTATACATGTACGAACAGCAGAGCCGGGACTGAAATCCAGGCTGTGAACTCGGAGTCATCTGCGCTGTCACTAATACCCATCCGCACTCAGCATCCCCCTCGGTCTCTGAGCTTTAAGCTTCTTTCGTATCTGTAGGAGTTTCAATGTCAGTGGCAATATTTAGTACTGAGCCAAAACTATGACTGAAATATAATTTCACTCATAGAATCTATTAAATGAGTGAAATGTTTAATCTATTAAATGAGTTAAATGAGTGAAATGATCCATTGAAATGTTTACTGAAATAAATGTACCCGTAACTGTTTTAAGGAATATAAAACAAAAGATATGGCAGTTGCCCTCAAGAAGCCCAAAGTAGAAATGAGAAGGCAAAAAGGACATGATTTTGATTCCATAAAAGTGAATAAAAAATTATATGCAGAACAAGCGAAAAACGCCGAGTCTCAAAGGGACCAAGTTCCAAGGGGATCGCAAAGGATGGAGTGTACGAGATGCCGGCTCCGAGAGCTCACTGTCCACAGAAAGCGATGCCCCACAAGGAAGACAGCCCAGAATGGCACGGGCAGAGGTGGCTGAATCCTGGAGTGGCAGCTGGTGAAGAGGGGCTGCCAAGCAGAAAGACCGACAGAGGTGGCCGGGCACTCTAGTGGCCAGCAGAACAGCAGCCACGCACAAGCTGAGCTCCCGTGTATCTGGAACAGCAGCTGGGGCCACTTTCAGCTGCTGAGTCTATTCTGTCCTCCTTACGAGAAACCCCCGGTAACCGAGATCACTGCACACTGTTTCTAGTCCTCGTCACCAGAAAGACCCCACCTCAGAGACAACACGCCTGGGAGGAACTTCTCTGGAAAAGATTCTCGACTCCTGAAATAACAGATATGTAAGACTGGAAAGGGAGAAAGACAATTAGAAATGAGGGAGGGCACAAAACCCTTTCAAAGGATGCCATGAAGGCTGAGAAACAAGAGCTAAGGCCCGAGTGGCCACATTGGTAGGAGGCAGATGACTTGCATCCCAAGGGCCTAGAAGAATGTGGCTTTAATACAGTTAGAAAAGAGAAGGCCACAGTGAGTTTTAAGTAAGAGAGTGACAGGATAAAAATGATGGTTGATAAGGATGAATATGTGTTTGTTATTCCATAAAGAATAGTACCCACAGTTCACATGAATGATAAGGATTATGTAAGTGCTTTGTACTGTGCATGGCACGGAGGGTCTCAAGCTTTAAAGGACGGGATAGAGACTGCTACAGTGATCCGAGCAGAAACAGCTCCCTGACCAGAGCGGGAACTATGGGAATGAAAAGGCAAAGTGCACGTGAGGCACACTGGTACTTCAGGGTCTCTACAAAAGTCCCACTGCCTTGATGTCTGGGGCTAGGGCAGGGGTAGTGGTGGAGGGAAAATGGAGAAAACTGTACTTGCACAACAAAAAGAAGAAAGTAATTCCAGAGAAAGAGAGAACCAAGAAGGCTCCATGGAGGAAACAGGGAAATATCCTGGCTATCCTGAATCAAGTATCAAGGTGTGCGTGAAAGTCACTTCAATGGGCACCCTCTCCAATTAAACATTGATACCTGTTTCCCATGAGGACCACAGCATTCTGAAGTAACAAATGTTACTACTTTTCCTTCAGTTCTGACTATTTCCCCCACATTTTGACCTTTATGAAACCAGAGTAGACATTGCTTATAATGAATGTATAAATGTGTAGTTGTGTGGTTTGGTTTTCTTCTCAAACGCTATCATTAAAATAATGATATATTTTATGCCCTAGCAGGGTGGCTCCCTTCGTTGGAGCAAGACTGAGGGTTCCATTTCCAGTCAAGGAACATACCTAGGTTGCAGGATTGGACCCCAGTTTGAGGAAACGGATTGACCCTCTCTCCCTCCCTTACCCTTCCTCCCAGTCCTTTCCTCTCTCCCCCTCACTCCCTCCTTTCCTCTCCATCTAAAATCAATGGAAGAAAAACATATCACTGGGTGGGAATTAAAGAAATTTTAAAAAATGATGTATTTTATAATATTTGTGATCTTAAAGTAGAGGAAATATGGCAACCTTTTATATTTTATACACTCATAAGAAAAAAATGTAATTAGCATAAAAACATTAGAGTTTAATAACAACTAGACCACTTTTTACACATCCAGAAATAGCACATGGAGAGCCTGGAACAATTCTTTCCAGAAAGAATTCCATTTGCTTTTGAAATGTTAATTTACTCAGTGGTTTTGTTTTTCTGATTAAACTCCATGACTACAGATAGTACTAAAGTGATCTAATTCCACTCAAAACCTACTTTCATAGCAGTGTTAGAAGTCTGCTTCAAGTTAGTTAGGAATTCTTCATAGCATTAAGGTGCCTTCCTCCCAAATACAGATACATATATATCTCAAATTAGTGCTTACTGAAACCAACACAAACACAAATGGTCTTTAAGACATCCTGCTACATAAAAAGGCATCACACTTTCACTTGAGAAAGATACTTACTTGTGCTTGAGAACAAATTTCACATTTTTGTAGGCAAAGGCTACCAAATAAGTGCTTACTAGGGTCATCACACTATACAGAACAGCAGACTGAATAAGATCCATATGCCATATTCGCCAGTATAACCCTGAAGATAAAAAAAGGGAGAGAACAAAAAGAAACAAAACATTACCACCCAGTTATAAAGGCCTGCTGGTAAGACACAGTCTGGGTTAGGGGATCTAATATAGCGTATGAGGAACTTTTTAAGTGGGATACCCAGTAAAAAGTTACAGTCTCAATCTTACCCAAATTCAGAACACATGAAAAACATAACCTTCCAGATGAGATTTCTGTGTCTTCTAAAATGAGAACTCTGGCTCAACAACATCACAATTCTGACTTTCAAGTTCATTCATCAGGGTACTATTAAGCTAAATACAGGCCATTCCAAAATTCCATGTGCAGTCCTCGGGCACAGCTTACCTGCTGACGTGGCTGTTATCTGAACTCAAGGCATGCTCAGTGCAGCCCCTGAGCCATAAGGGCATGAAAACCGCGCGCTGGGTTTTATTAAACAAAAACAAGAACAACCCCCCCCCACCCCCGCAAATCTAGATTTGAATGCCCAACACGAGTGCAGCAGTGAGAGAGACGGAAATTCAAATTCTGGAAACCTGAGCCCTAAAAAAACCTTTGGCCAAATCTGCAAAGTTTTCCCATCCAAGTGAGAACTGCCCAAATAGGATAGCTAAAAATTTTCAGAGTAAATCACTGGTCCAACCTCACTCATCAAATTAAGAAAATGGTGCTCAGCAGTATGAAGCAGTTCACGGAAAGCTACTTCTAATTCAGTGCTAAAGTTAATGGGAACCTCTCCCTCCCTTTAATTCATTAGTTCTCCAATATAAGTAATGATGTAAGTTTAAGATCTCGTAACAGCAAACAAGAGTTTTGGGGCGGAGGGAGTGGAGAGGGGACAGAGAACAGGTTATATATGCAGGAGTGTCAGCACCGGATCTTAACCAGGGTTTAAATACAGATTGTGGTGAAGCACAATCTCCGCAACTGAGGCCCGGGAACCAGCGTACTTCCAAAAAGCTCCATCAGTGACTTTCGTGGGATTGCAGCCCACCGCCATCCCAGACGAGAACACTCAGGCCGGCAGAGACTATGTGCTTCCCAGAGTTCGGGGCGATCAGGGTAGAGCGCGAGCCAACTGCCCCGCGCTCTCTCTCACGGTTCCTCCAGGCCCTGCCACGTCCCCGCCCAGCTTGCCCCGCCGGCGGCCTCCCCCAGCCCGCCTGCTCCCACAACTCACAGATGGGGATGGCAGACACGATGAAGGCGTTCCCAAAGAAGAGTGCGGAGGACTTGGCCGAGAGGTTGCGGCTGAAATCCTGAAGGAGCAGGTCCTCCTCGGACTGCTGCTTGGAGGCGCCTTTAGGAGCCATGGTGGAACGGGAGCCACGAACAAGGAGGGCCTAGCCCGGCGGGAGGCCCAGCGTGATCTCTGGCTCCGCCCCCGGAGCCGTCGTATCCGCTACAGACCCGTCAGCACAGAGCGCGGAGGCGGGACCCGCCCGGAGCGGAGCAAGCTCCCTCAGGATTGGACAAGCTGGGCGCCGCTACCCAGGCTTCCCGGCGTGATTGGGCGAGCAGGCAGGACTTCCGCATTTCTGGCCAGCCTCAGGATTCTTCAGCTTCCACGAGACGGCTGGGATTTGTAGTTTAATGGGTGCCTTTTTTTTAATTAACGAAACTTTATTAACAGTCCACTTCACAGCTAATAGACGGACTCTTTCCAAGTCCGGAATTCCAGGGTCAGAAGTTCTGGCCCCGTGTCATACAATCACTCATTCAGCCATCAAATAGTTAGTACCCTCTTTGTGTAGCCAGTACTGGGGCATGAAAGGAGGAAGAGGAGAAAGATAAGTATAGCTAACACGTGTAGAGTTCCTTCTCCTTTACACATTCATTATTTCATTTAACATCCTCAGAAATTCTGTGTTCTTCATATCATTGCCCTATCTTGCAGGTGAAGAAGCTGAGAGTGGGGGACCAGCGGGAATGGTGGTCCGGGCGTGGGCCCTTTTCGCCGTAAGGGCTACCTTTGTAAGAAAAAGAAGACAATTTCAATTTTAAGAGACTCGCAGTCTCATTAAGATAATACTTAACATGTGTCTAACAACATGTTTACAAACTACTACTATTCTCTTACTTTCATTCTAGCTAACTCTTTCAAGCAGTGTGGTCTCAAGAGCCGTGCTAAATTAAACATAATACTGGGTAGAGACAACGTGTGGGCTGGGCAGGCCTCTGAAGCTCATAAAGCTGACTATGCCTATTAAAACGCCTGGATACCATTTTGAACTCATCAAATTATCGCTTTTCTTTCAAAAAGTAATGTTCAACCATTTCACTCTCAGCAAAAGCTTCTTTCATCTACATTATTGACTTCGGACAAAACTTCCTCAACCTCCAGCTTTCCTATCAAATTTATAGATCTTTCTCTTTCATCATATCCAAATTGCAACCTACCTCCACAGATTCCATTCTAATGGCATTGTCTTCAACCTTTTCAATCAGTTCTCTCTGTAGGTACCACAGTGAGGTTTCCTGGATTATAAATCATTCCATTATCTACAGCAAGCATTCCCAAATGCCAGAAATTTTCATCAAGTCACTGCGAAATGAGAAAGAAAAAACTAGAATAGTGAATTTTTTCAGAAAACTAAAAGTATCCATCTTAAAATATATGCACTTGTATCTCTTTTTAATGTTAAAATGTTTTCTCTTTTATTATGTGGGGGTGGTGATAGTAAAAGAAACTCTTATTTTCTCTTCCCACCTACTCCCCTGTCAGTTTTTCTTAATAAATCACTCCCTTTTTTGCCCATTGGCCCTAGCTAAAATACCAGGTTTCAGCACTAATTCTGTTCTTTCCCTCTCCAGCTATGACCAATACCTCAGCAACACTGTTTGGCCCTGTCCTCATAACTAGGTTTCCAACTTGCTACTGTAAAATACATATATGAAAAGAAGATAAGACATAAAATCAGAAAACTTTTAAGACCAAAAGTGACAAAAATCATCAGGATTACTTGAAAGAAAAAGAGGAAGGAAATAAGAAGCAATGGGAGTTAAAAAGAATTATAGCTGAGAAAAATATTTAAACAATTAAATAGGAAAGATAAAGGTATAAAATGTTAAGTAGATAAAAAATGTTAAAATTGAAGTGGTCAAAATAAGGTAGGTAAGAAAAATTAATACACTTTGTAAACCAAGAATAAAAACCTAAGATAATACATACGAACAGAAGAGAATCTAAAATAATAGGAACTTAGCCCCAGCTGGTGTGGCTCAGTGGATTCGACACCGCTCTGAGAACCGAAAGGTCTCCACTTCAATCCTGCCTCGCACAAGCCTGGGTTGTGAGCTAGGGCCCCTGTTGGGGGCTTGAGAGAAGCAACTGATCCATGTTTCTCTCCCTCTCATTCTTCCTCCCTTCCAGTCTCTCTAAAAATAACTAAATAAATTTTTTAAAAAAATAAGAACTTAAATTTTGTATGGGGTAAGTTAAAGAATGATGATAAGCAATGATGCTCACAACAAGGAAGGCTTTATGATTACAATGAAGACTATCAAGTAGCACAACTTAAGTACTACTAGAGCAGTGTTTTCTTATACTTGATGTTATCTAGTTCCTTTTTTAAAAAGATTTTACTTATTTATTTTTAGAGAGAGGGGAGAGGAGGGAGAAAGAGAGGGAGAGAAATATTGACGTGTGAGAGGAACATCAGTCAGGTGCCTCTCACACACCCCCAACTAGGGATCTGGCCTACAACCCAGGCATGTGTCCTGACTGAGAATCGAACCAGCGGACTTTGAGTTCTCAGATCAGTGCTCAATCCACTGAGGAAGAGCAGCGATATCAAAGGCATATGGCATATGTGGTCATTTACATATGGCAAATATGGTCATGGTACATGGGACAAGCAAAGTAAACAATGTGCTAAAACAATAAAAGAAGGATAGACAACAGCTTCTGTCCAAACAAGGATCTGCATACATTTTGGCTATTTCTTACGTTTTGGCTATTCCAATATAGTTCGACTCTATGAAGGAACCAGATGGACTTGATTCCACACCAGCATGTTTCTAATCCATGAATTTCAGGCTTAATGTTTCCATCATACCACTTTACACTTATCAGATTGGTGAGAGGGAATGCGAGAATTTAAAACAATTATTACTGTCAGGGTTATGGATAACAAATTTCTCTTCCACTGCTGAGGGCTTTGTGGAAGAAAATCTGGCAAATTAAAATTACTGTATCTTTTGTAGCAGATGCTGCAAATTGCCTAGCCAATAAAGAAAAGAAGAAAAAAAAGAACACTGCTAGCTTTTCACTGAGACCTTATGAAGGGTCATGGATCATCCCTTGGATCATCTGGGAGAGGGGGGGGCTTCTTTTATAAAGCTCATTTGAACCGCAAATCTCATTATGGAAATAAGTTTTTTAAGAAAAGATAAAACAGTTGTATTATTATCCAGGTATAATATTTTAAAGTCCTACATGAAAGACAGTTTCCTCTGTCAAAGTACATTTCAGGCACTGGTATATGATTAAATCATTGGTTCGCGATTCATACAAATATTGAGAAGTTACCTCCCGAGAGGCCCTCCTGCTAGACCCTCAGAAGTATCCAAATGACAATCATAATTATACTCATAATAACCAACATTTATTGAGTCTTTGTTATGTATCTAGCGCTATGGCTGGCCCTTCACACACATCATCTAATTGAATCCATACAGCAACACTAAGTGTTATTATTATCCCCTTTGTTAGATGAAGAAACTGAGGTAGAGATTAGTAAAGTGCCAGTGATAAAAAGTCCAAACCTTATAAAAGTTATACAAACACTCATAAGAGTTTATCAGAGTTTATTTGAGCCAAGTTGAGAGCAAGCCCAGAAGCGAAATCTCAGAGGATTGAGAAAATGCTCCAGAGAATAGCAGTTTTGCAATTCTCTGCATACATTTAGAGTCAAAGGATAAAACTCAAGAAGGCTACATGAAATCCATTGGTGATAGATTAAGGAGGCAAGAGAACAAGGCAGGGGAAATTTCTAGGATTGGGTAAAAAGTAAAATGGAGAGGTACATCTTTTATGTCGATGTGTACAAGATAGTTAACATTTAAATATATGGCAAATCAAGGTGGTATTCTGGCAAAAACAAGGAGGAATTAATTTCAGGATCCTCATGCTCTGGTTGTACCTATGAGGGATTTGGAGAAGATTACTCTAGCATTTTAAAGGTATGTTATCCTAGATGCATAAGAACAATGGACAGGTCTGGCTTAAGGTAAAGATTAACCTTTTGCTATGGAAGCTATGGGTCTGGGAGGACTACCTACCCATCATATGCTCAGTGAGGAATTTGTGATCCAATCACCCTGAGTGATTACTTACGGTCACTGAGCTTGTCAGCCCTGCCTCGGAACTCGCCTAAGATCCCACAGCCAGTAAGTAGTAGAGTCAAGTTTGAACTACAGGCAATATGATGGGATATATGCTCTTATCTACAAATGATTTCTGGTCTCCTCTGGGGAGGGGGTAGGAGAGGAGCTGAAGATTGACGTAGGGTACGGGCCTTAATCACTGATGACCAACGGTTTCATCAATTATACTTACATAATGGAACCTCCTTAAAAACCCTAAACGATGGGATTCAGAGAGTCTCCAGGGTGGTGAGCACGGGGAGGTGCTGGGAGGGTGGGATGTCTACAGGCAGCGTGGTAGCTCCATGCTCTTCCCACAGACTTCGTTCCACGATGCGCTTTTCCCACTTGGCTGTTTCTGAAACGCGTGTCGACCTAGGAAATGTCCACAGCTGCAGAGAATTTTTATGAGTTTATTTGAGCCAAACTCATGACAATGCCAGAAGGTAAGATCTCAAATGCTCTGGAGAATAACAGTCCTGCAGTCTCTTTTATACATTTGGAATTAAGGAGGGAATAAAAAGCAGATTACATGAAAGGGGGAGAAAGCCAGGTGGGGATCGAATTACACAGTAGGTAACAAGATTACGTGCTCTCTTCAGGGCGATTATGCTTCCAAAGCAGAAGAACAATGGACAGGATTGGATTAAAGTGAAGATTAACCTGTTAATAAGGAATCTATAAGCCTGGGATGTGACTACCCAGCGTGACCTGCCTGGTTAGGAAGTTATGATCAGCTCACCCTGTGAGGGTACTTCACTAGACGTGTAGGATGATAAACCCCCTTTTCCTGCACAGGTGGGTCCTTTGTAATAAACTGGTAATAGTAAGTAAAGCATTCTCCTGAGTTCTATTAGCTGTTCTTGCAAATTACCAAGGAGAAAGTTGTGGAAACCCTTGATTTACAACCAGTTGGTCAGAAGCACGAGTGACAACCTGGGACTTGCAATTGGCACCTGAAGTGGGGGACAGCCTTGTGGGACTGAGCCCTTCACCTGTGGGGTTTGTGCTAACTCCTGGCAGTTAGGGTTCGAACTGGTTGGATTGCAGGACACCCAGTCGGTGTCCACCAAGAATTAGAGCATAGCTTGGTGGGGAAAGATCCACACATTTAATGTAGGAAAAGCCCACAGGAGCATTCAGAGTACAGTAGAAAGAAATCCGTTCTTTTCCTTTTCGAATAACTGCGGTGAGTGAACTGTGCTGAGTATAGGACATGAGATAGCGGTGGGGTCAAAATAGCTGAAAAGCTCACCTTGCCAAAAGGCACTCAAACTGAGATAGATTAGATAAACAGAATCAAAAGCAAATATTATGTAAGCCAATCACAACATGTCTGGCGTTTCATCCGCCCCATAAACTCCCAGATTTACAGATTTAAATACATACAATAAAGAAAAAAAAAATAAGGTTGTACACTTTTTTTCCCCACCACTGAGCAATTAACTCAATACCCCTTAGACACTGATGGGCACTGACTGGGCGGCCCATAAATGTGATCAATTCTGGTGATACAGAGAGATCTGATCGGATCTGGAGAAAGGAGTAGGGAGGGGCCGTAGGAGGAGTTTCCGGAGGCAATGGTAAGCTGCTTAGGGTGGGACTGGCTGAGAAGCTGAATGCCTCCGGAGCGCTGGGAATTATGGGCAGAAGGTTTGAAATAAAAGAAGCATTCTTAGGCCTTCGGAGGGGCACTGGTGGTCTCTGGCTCACTCCTGGGCTCTCCTCCTCAAGGAAGATGATCCCACCACAGCGGCCTGCATTCCCCAGTGGATGGTATCTTGCACGGTAAGGAGCTCCGGGGGCAGCCTAGGGTCGGGCTGACGGGGCAGAGGGTGGCAGGTTTATCCCTTGGGTGTTCTAGAGCAGACCACCTCTGAGGCTGAAACCTGCCATTCTTCCAAAATTGTGTAGCTTTTGTATCTTATGTTGTTTTAGTTTGCAAACTAACCCTATAGAAATAAGATAATTAAGACTAACAGGGGTAATGACAAGGAGCTCAGGTGTTGGAGAGTTTAGTCTTAATTGATAGGCTTCAGTGACTAACGCATGGGAAAAGCTGTTATTCCAAAACTGTGAAGCTTTTGAGTAAAGGCTTCTTTGCTTTATCGCCACCAATCCTCTGCCTCTGGAATTTTGCCTAGAGGGTGGCGGCAGACAGTGGGAACCCCACCTGCTGTTCCAAAACACCAGCGCCGTCTACCTGGAGAGTGTATCAGATCCCACAGCACTGCCCCTACTGCAGATGCCAAACGCCAGTGCAGGTTGTCGCCAACTGGCTATAAATTGGAGATTCCCATCACCCACTCCTTGGGTTCAATTGACTTGCTAGAACAACTCACCAAACTGAGGAAACCAGACTACTCCCTAGATTATCAGTTTATTACAAAGGATATTAAAGGACATGAATGAACAGCCAGATGAAGAGATACATAGGGCGAGGTCCCAAAGGAGTTTCTGTCCCCAAGGACTTTGGGGTCCAGCTTGTGGATGCGTTCTGGTTCACCAGCCCAGAGCACCCTCCTTTTGGCTTTTGTGGAAGCTCAGGTACATCAGAAGGACTGACCAAACCATTGGTCATTGGAGATTCATTCAACCTTCAGGCCCTCTCCTCTACTATCCTTGGAACTCAGGGGGTGGGAGAAAGTTTCAACCCTCTAGTTCTGCTTGGATCCGCGGCAAACAGCCCTTAACCAGTAAGTCACGTAGGTCCTTTCCAAAAGTCACCTCATTAGCATAACAAAAGACACCTTTATGTTCATGACACTTAGAAAATCCCAGAGGTTTTAGGAGCTCTGTGCAGGAAAAGTGGACCAAAACCAAATCTGTATTTCTTATAAATCCCAGTACCACAAGTGTAATGAAAAAAATGCCTGACCATTTCAGCAAGAAAAGTGCCCTTGTACAAAGAATGCAGCAGAATGTTGACCCTTACACTTATGCTCGGGCCCTCTGTCGCCCCGGACACGAAACGCACACCCCACCATTGACAGGAAATGCTTGCCAGCTGGGTTATTTTTTTATAAAGATAAGGTCTTGAGAATTCTACCTGCCAACTTGACTGTGGAATTGATTTTTAAATCAAATGAGGCATTAAAACATTTGAGGGACAAGCAGTTGTCTGTGAACTTGAACAAGCATTTGTCTGTGAACTTGAAGCTTACCAGTTTCAAGATAAATGGTGTTTTCCTTTTTGGGAAATAATGATTTGACCCACGTTAACTGGGTAGTGGTTCTGAAACAATCAGAAAAGCCTGCTTCTTTTCTGCCTAAGGATAGTCATAGAGTCACTTACTTCTTTAAGAAAATGATACACATCTACAGAAAATATATTATCTTCATAACCACCAATAGAGGTGATAATACTTTAATTCTCAAAACTCCCTCTGGAATCGTCTAAATATGAGACTTATCACACATGCATCATCCACGTCGCACTGCAGGGCACAATAAAAATTAAGATTTGCACTGGAAATCAATCTTCTTTAGTTTCATGTTGAACCTAAGCACTATGGCAACAGAATATAAGATAAAGTAGGTCATGAATTCCAACAGGAATGGCTTAGATGATAGAAAAGCTCAATTGTAATTTGTTGCTCATCTTTTAGAAGTCTTTATTTAAATTTTCTTTTATTTAAAAATTTTCTTATTTCACATGCCCCAACAATAACTAAGTAGATAAAAATCATAAGACCAAATTCTTTTTAAAATTATTTATTTATCTTAGAGAGAGGAAGGGCAAGAGAAAGAGAGAAACACTGATTTGTTGTTCCACTTACTTAGGCATTCGTTAGTCGATTCTTGTATGTGCCCTGATTGGCAGTTGAAACCACAACCTCGGCATTTGGGGACAATGCTCTAACCGACTGAGCTACCCAGCCAGAGCAAGACCAAATTCTTAAATGTAAGTTATTCCATCTCAGTCTTAGTCATTTGGTTTCCCAACTTACTAATAGTGTCTACTACCACCCCCACCGCACATACAGCAAGGAAGGAAATTCTAGGCAAAAGCAATAGCTATATGGGTGTAGGCATGCAGAGGTACAGTGTATGATTTGGGATCATTGGGGGATGATCAAAACTAGAGACAATAAAAGGATAAAAGTATCAAGATATGTTTCTGTCACTGCAAGGTCAATAAAATCATCAATTGTCTCCTAGAAGCCTAGTTGAACAACTATTCCAGCTACCTAGTCTATTTTTATCCCTCCAAAAATGAATTTAAGTAGTATTCTATAGTATTTTCTGATTCCATCTTCCTTTGCCTTTGGGGTTGATCTGTCTCTCTGTTTTACTAATCCATGTATTTTTTATATTTTATATATTTATTTTCAGAGAGAGGGTAAGGGAAGGAAAAAAATGGGAAAGAAACATTGATGTTTGAGAGAAACATCAATGGGTTGCCTCTCACACGCCCCAGACTGGGAACCTGGCCTGCAACCTAGGCATGTGCCCTGGCAGGGAATCGAACCAGCAACACTTTGTTTCCCAGGCTGGTGCTCAATCCATTGAGCCACACCAGCCAGGGAAATCTATATTTTTTATTCCAACTTCCAATTACCTCCTCTAGGACCTGTGTGTACTAAATATACTTGCCTCTTTTTCCTCTTTTTTATGCGTAGAGTTTATGGGTCTTTTGAATCAGAAAGATATGTCTATTTTATCTGCCAGAGTAATAGCTGTGTAATCTTGGAAAAATTATTCACCCTCTCTGAGCCTCACTCTCCTCCCAAGGTTGCTGTGTGCATTAGAATGAAACAAATAATGTGAGATCCGAGCACCATGTCTGGAACAGAGTGAGCTCTCAATAATGGTAATTATTCTCTCCTCTTCCCTCTTGGTGTTTTGCCTCCTGCTCAGTTTGTAAACCAGCTCAGCTTTCTCGTGTCTGCGCATGTGCACATGTTCCTCAGCTCTGCTCCATGCTTAAACTTCCCACCTGCCCTTTATTGCCAAAGGAAGAGTCTGCTGGGGTTCCCTCAGCTTCTCACTTTCCCCTCATTCCACACCGCCATGCAACATGAACTCTACTCTTGCCTCTCTTCAGAATCTGTTCCAGAAATGGTCTACTAACTTGCCAAACCCAACCCTTTTTCTTCAGTTTGTAACCACTTAACCTGTTTTCAGCATTTAGCAATACTGAGCATCTCATCCTCTGCACAGCTTCTCTTCTCTGGCCTCCAGTGCAGCTGGAGGAGCCCCTTGTCCTCTTCCCACCTTCCCTGGCCCGGCACTGACCACGCCCCTCCCTGCTTCTTCCTATGAGTAGTAGCTTTGCCCATCCATACAGCTATGAAAGAGTCAAGGGGTAAAACTGTGGTGGCGCCAACCAGAGACCTCAAGAAGTAGTGCCACGTTGGTGATGATTTTGGCAAAATGGAGATAACCTTTTCAGATAAGTCTTAAACTCAGTGTTGCTCCCTAACCAACAAAACTGAAGTGATCTTTAAACTGTTTCCCACCCCAGCAACACAGAACAAAGTGAGAGGAGGCTGGAAAGCATATCCAGAGCTTTACAGTGAGCACCTTGGAGAGTATCCTTCCTTGTCTCTGTTCCTACACGGATCTAGGCAGGATCTGGTAGGAGGAAGAGATCCACAGTGACTCACATAACTGCTCAGCCCTGTATATGTAAAGTTGGAGCTTCAATCGATTACAGATTGAGCTTTTTCTACAATTATTTTTAAAACCCATGATCCCGAGAAGTCGTCATTCTGTTGTACAACAGTTATGAATCTTATTCAAATGCACATCAAGAAATGGTGCAGAGTCAGATCATGAACCAAGAAAATTTTTCTGAAACTTTTCCTTTACCAGGCTTTGCGAGGGTTTCCCTGATTCTCAACTAAGGAGACATTAGAATTAATGTAAAAATCATGGTGTATATTACAATAGTCTGTCATATACATATTGGTTAACAGCGAACACCCTTTGGTAAAACTGCCTTGGTTCAAATTCCACTTCTACCACTTACTGCTTGTGTGAAGTTGAGAAAGGCATTTCATCTTTCCGAAAGACTCTGTTTTGCGAATCTATTAATGAGGGGAAATGGTGATAGTTTCTTCAGAGGGATTTTGAAGAGATTAAATGAGAAAATGTACATAAATTACTTAGCACAGAGCAGGACAAATGGTTTGTTTGCCTTCACAACACATTATGTAAATATTTATTTTTCTTTTGCTATATTTCCAGATTATTTCTTCCATTTCTGAGAGATTCTGCTTTAATTATTTGTAAATAAACAAATGTGTGTGTGTGTATGTGTGTGTGTGTGTGAGAGAGAGAGAGAGAGAGAGAGAGAGATATCAAGACTAGGATGTAGCAGGGGAACTTGGCTGTAGAAAGACAGACTCAGCCCTGGTGAAGGTTTGACAAGGCTTCAGTCTCTGCCCAGAACAGAAATTGGCCCCGTCCACTATCTCCACCAGAAAAGGCAGAAGGGACTTCATCCCCTGACCTGGAGGAAGGAGGGAGGGTGTCAAGTGTCCTGTACCAAAGGGGTCGGAGCGAGGAAGAATTGCTATTTTAAACCTCTTCTCCACCAGAGTAACACTTTACTGTTGTATTATGGTCATAAAAGAATAATTCTGGTCCTTAAAGTTGGAAAACACATATGCATATAAAGGAGATAACAAAACCAACCATGATCTCACAACTCAAAGATAACTTCCATGAATATTTTGAAGCAATTTCTTTAGTCTTGCCAATGCACCCACTTGTACATCTAGAACTAACATCAGTCCTGAGATCAGTGCTGTGCATAGTTTTGTCGACCTTCCCAATTGTTCTATTATGAGCATTTTTCAATGTCACTGTAAGGTCTTCAAAACATTCTTTCTAATGACTACAAAATTGTCCTCTGGATGAATGCACTACAATTTATATATTGTATTAATAACTCATTATTTTCTAATCACAAAATAATTGAACGTCTGTTTTAAAAATTAGAAAATGTAATCTATAAATCACTCATAATCTTATTCTCAGATTATTACCACTGTTTATATTTTGATATATTTCCTTGTACGGCTAGCTATTCCATAGTTAAAATAATTGAGATCATATATTACAAGTGTTTTGCCATGTCATTAAAAATGCTTTCAAAACAACTTTTAGTGCCTGTAAAATGTTAAATGGTATGTGTGTGATCTCACTTTCTTATGGTAGGAAGGAAAGAGATTTCTAGCCAATAAGGACAGAACATATACAGAAAGAGAGGGAGAAGGTTTATATCAGGCCATGCCCTCTAAGTCAAGAGGTTCTCCAGAAACAGAGTCCAGACTTGCTTGGCACGGAAAACCAAGCGGTTCTTTACAAAAGCCAGATCACCAAACTAAGGGAGGGTGACTGTTTGAGTTAGAATTCCTTCATTTTCAAGTGACAGAGCCCTTTCTCAAATAAGCTTAAGAAAAATTCAACAACAGGAAAAAAAATAGAGATAAGAAGGAAAGAAGGGAAAGAGGAAGGGAGAAAAGAAAGGGAGACATTTATTAACTACGTTAAAAAATAACTTCCATTATTACACAATCCAGAGACTCAAACAAGGTCCTTCGGATTCCCTGACTTGCCATCTCTCCTCCCTGTTCATCTGTGTTGGCATCACGGATGCCATACTTTGCTGCAGTATGGATATCATGGTGTTTTCTTGAAAGAAAGGCAGTCATATGACTCTCTGGCTTACAGTTTGTTTATAAATAAACAAGTGTGCCTGTGTGTCTGTGAAAGAGAGAGTGTGTATGTGTGTGTGAGTATATAGTTAAAATAGGAGGCAAAGCAGAGGAACGTGGCTATAAGAAGACAGATTCAGCCCTGGCGAAGGTTTTGACAAGGCGCCAGTCTCTGCCCAAAAGAGAAATGAACCCCCTTTCACTACCTCCTCCAGAAAAGGCAGAGGGGACTTCGGCCCCTGACCTGGGGGAAGGAGCAAAGGTGTCGAGTATCCTATGGGAGAGGGGTGGGAATGGGGCAGAGTTGTCTTTTTCACACACAAGTCGAAGGGAAGAAACAACCCATCCCAGAGGACCCTGCAAACTGCTCCGGGGGAAGGAGGAGTGCTGGGGTGGGGAATGGGTAGAGAGTTCT
Organism: Carollia perspicillata; assembly: GCA_004027735.1. Taxonomy (NCBI): domain Eukaryota; kingdom Metazoa; phylum Chordata; class Mammalia; order Chiroptera; family Phyllostomidae; genus Carollia; species Carollia perspicillata. Next base: position 17,899 of record PVKM010023928.1, read on the forward strand.
CCCGAATCCTAGAACAGCCAGGCAGAGCTGACAGTTAGGGGTGGGTGTCCTGACAGTCACCCACAGCTGGGAAAACAGCAAGGGGGAGGGAGGAGGCGGAGAGGGACCACTGCACGGACCAGAGTGAGTAGGAGAGATTTTTAGGGGCCACCATAATGCTTTGGAGAAAAGAACTATTTTCTGCCAAGGAAGATTTCTAGGATGCTTTCTGTAAGGTACCACGTGCCTAGTCTGGCTCTTTAAAAACACCAAGAACGAAGACGTGCATTGATCTTCAAGGCTTCCAAAGACAGATGCGTGTTTCTTTTCAATGTGACTCTGTAGAGAGACTGGGCCTCGTGAAACCTGGAAATAACTTCTACATGTAACAAAAATATGAACCACCATATCTCCTTAGAAAGAGGCATTCACCCTGTTTTACCTGTGATGTGTAGAATTTATTCACTCAGTTTCCCCCCTCCCTGGTCCTCCATTCAAATGTTTAGTATCTTTCTATTTTATGATTGGATTAACTTACCCTGTAGTTGTGAAACGAGGTATTCTAAAGTCTTTGTGGTCTTAACTCTGCTCTGTAATTTTCTTTCCTCATCTTACCTCATTCTCCTAGCTGATTACAGGTTATTATTGCGGCGAATCTTGCCTTTACTTGTCCTGGTGCACCCCACAGCCTCGATCTGAGCTTCACTCCCAATGCTCAATGTACGTCCTTGCTAAATTATAGTGAAGGGGAGGAGAAATGTTTCCATTGCTAAAGAAATCCGCTTTGTCTTCATTTACTCTTCAAGTCAAACATGGACTCAGGGGTTAATAAAGATAACACTCACTTCTTCAGTCTGCTGTACTAACCTCTTTCCTATTCTCCTTCAAGAACGTGACTTTTCATCTGCTGACCATTTTTAAATCGACTCTAAACACATCACATGGTAGAATGAAGAGGAAGGCAGGTTTCCTCCTGGTAAAACTCGCCTGCTACCATCAAAGGGCAGAAGCAGTGGGGCCGTGCTCTCCATTTCCAAAGAGCAAGGCACCCGTTTTGTATTGAGACAGTTAAAATTCTTTTTTTAATTGATTTTTTCTTCTTAAAAAATTTTCAATTACAATTGACATACAATATCATACTAGTTTCAGGTGTACAACAGAGTGGTTAGATGTTCATGTAACTTATGAAGTGATCACCTTGCTAAGTCTAATACCCATCTGACACCATGCGTAGTGTTACCATGGTGTTCACTGTTCCCTATGCTGTGCTTTACTTCCCCGTGACTGTTTTTATGACTAGCAATTTGTACCTCCTAATTCCTTCCCCTTTTCAACCATCCCTCCCCCTGCACCCCCCCACCCCCGCCGTCCTTCTACCTTCTGGCAAGAGATGGTTAAAATTCTTTAATCAAGAACTGCTTTGGCCTGATAATAGATTTACTTTATCTGATCTGGGAATGAAAGAAGAAAAGAAGACACAGGACACAAGACACAGGAAGGTGTCCCTGAGCCGAGATAGGCCAGACAGCCTCCTCGAAGGAACAGTGGAGAAGGAAGACAGATAGAGGTTTTAGGAGTTAATGCTGTGTGGGTGTTTCACAACACTCTAGTAACAAACCAGATGGGGCCCGAAGGAAGAGAAGAGTTTGTGGTTTTCAAATAATTCTTGGTCTCTCCTTTTACCATGTCAGCGTCTCCCCTCAAACCTGGCACACAGATCCCTTTCTCTGCTAGTCTCTCAGGCCACAGGAGAGCAAGCACCTGTCACCAGTGAAGGAGTCAGGGATTGTTGTGGCGGGAGAGAGGGCCTCTCTAGGCTTTAGCTCTGACAGTCCTGCATCTTGGGAAATCCCTCAGTTCCTTGTCAAACTGGAGGTTTGGTTACTCTACTCACCATCTTGAAGTGGTCTTATGAAAAATTCAAGTATTCATGGATTCACTTAGACATACATGTTTCCACCACTTCAAAACGTTCAGATTGGATCTTCACAAATAATAAGTCATTCCATTATAAAATTGCAAAGTCTAGTATTGGACTAGACTGCGTGTGGGAAGTGAGGAGAGGGTCTCAGTCTGCGGAACAGATTTTGTGAGCATCTCATGGCAAATCCAGGGGAGAAAGAGCTTGCAACATTTCTAGAAAGCAAACCAAAGTTTAAAATACAGAGAATTTACTTTTTGCTCACTTAAAGTATCTAGAATCTGTTGATAGTCTCTTATTGATATAGGTTTTTATATCAACATAGGTTTTGTTTGTCCCTTGGTTTTGGATTTAGAGCATGTAACTATTTAGAAGAAATTTCATTGGTTAATTTGCAGCTGGGTCCTCCACCCCCACTCCCAACCCAGTGCTTCCCATGGTCTCAGCTTTTCCACTTGGAATCCTCCTAACAACGTTGGTATGAAGAATTTAAAACTCGTGCTTAGGGAAGTACCGTTTTCACATTTCTTAATGCTCTGCTGTGAACCATATGCTGCACATACCGCTGACACTACAAGTTCATGGTCTCTGACCTAAACCACACACTGAGCATCTCCAAGTCCTCTCTGTTTGGCTCCGAAGGCTAATCGCACCACCTCCTCTCTTTTACTGGTTGGCAGACAGCACGGGCGCTTTAGAAGACTGCCTCCTCGCCATCCTGCCAGCAGTACCTCAACCCCGACTCCGTCCACACACACCCCCCCATTTCTCCCTTTCTCCTGCCATAATAAAAGAAAAGGCTTCTCCTTATTTCTAAGTCATATCCTCTGCTTTGCTTATTCCGTCCCCACCTTCCTCCCAGGGGCCCTGATGTCTGTAACCATCATGGCCACCTCCCCTTGTCTCCAGCTGCTTGTTCTCGGTGGCTCTGTTCTTCAGCATGTGCACACTCCTCTCTATAAAATAAATTATTTTATCCAACTGCTTTCAGCTCTGCATACTCATTAGCATCACCTGGGGAGTTTCAACAACTTTATGGGGCCTAG
>PVKM010023929.1:0-20863 GCA_004027735.1 Carollia perspicillata
TTTTGCAAAAGGGGTCCAATTAATAGGAACATCAGGACTGGGTAGGCAAATGAAAAGAATTAAATGGCCTGGTGGAATTTTTAGCATTTATGATCTGTATGAAAGAATATAGCCATGTACATGGCCTTTTTCTAGTACTTGCTAAGACATACAGCCTCCGATGAACCAGATTATATGGGCTGAGCCTGTATAGTACTTAATGAGGCAAACAGCCATTTACCCAAGGTCCACCTCCACACCTCCAAAAGGAAGATCACTTCCAGACTAACTCCAAGGATGTATGTGAAGACCAGGTAAGTTGGAGAAGGTGGAGGTTGGGGAGGAAAGTTCAAGCGGGAAGGTTACAGTGATCCTGGGTGGTCTGGTGTTTTCCTGAGTTTGCCTTGGTCTTGAGACTTTGAGGCAAACCATGATAAGGGAAAAAAGGAAAACAAACTTGAGAGTGTAAGTAAGATTGGCAGGGGGGAAAGGGACTCATTTCATTCAAGATTCGTAGCACCACTCGAGACTTCAACTCTCAGCGCCTATCTGGTTCCGGTGGAACCCTAAGACCAACAGGTCAGTTTCCAAAAGGAATCAAACTCTTAGGTGGGACATGAAATTTCAGGCTGCTCACATTGCTAATTGTTTGTAATGTTGGAGTTACTCAAGAAACGACCTCTGCAATACAGACTCCTATGATGGAAAAGGCCAGAACATAAAAAGATATCCCAACAGAGAAGAAACACCACAGACCAAATCGCAGAGACACTGGATTTCAGTTTCATCGATGGCTGAATGTCTGATAAAGCTCAACTTAGTCAAACTAGCTTGGATCATCTGGACCCAGTTTATAGTCTCTATACAGTTTAGCCAGTTAGGCTGCTAAGCCCTGCCCAGGAGACAAACAAATACATTCTGCTCCTTTAGGGTATCAATCTGTATGCCTTGAAGACCTGTCCCTTTTCCAAAACCCGACACCCCAAGACCCTTGGAAAGTACGCCTCTGCCTGATCAGTTTCAGGAATAGTTCTAGGTAGTAAGAGGGTTTCAGGAAGCAATGTTTCACAACAAGGCCTTCTGTTCCGAGACAGTATCAATTCGGAGGGGATTCCTGGGTGCTATCCAGTTAAATGAGAAGGAAGTAAAACTGTGGGCTGCCACCCCCCCTTTCTGAGCAGAGGTTAGTTGGGTTAGAAAGACAGCAAAAAAAATGTCTGACAGATAACAGAGCTGCTGAGGAAATAATGGAGGCACGCTCCTCTTGGAACCAGAAAGTGTTAAAATGGACATCAGTATTTAAGGAGAAGAAAGTGGTCCTGGGCCAAGGAGACTCCCAGTAAGCACAGGCACAGCTGAGCTCTTGGTGTAACCTGCCAAAGCCGTAACACTCCTTCCTTCCAACCATTCTATAAAGAAGGCAGTGACAGTGACGGCCGAGGCTGGGCAGCCAGGCCGTGTTAATTTGGTGGCTTCCAAAAGGCCTGACCTGGGGACAAACCAAAGCTAAGAAAGGCAGCTGTTGAACATTCATTCCAGAAAACCCCAGGGAACAAGGAGTCTGGGATTCCTGGACTAACTCCTGCGCCTGGCCGAGAGAAAAACGTCCGCTGCTAAGGCTTCGGCGGGGAGTGACACAAGAGGTGCACGGGGAATGGTTACCCACTCCTTTCCTGCCTCGGTCTGTCCTCTGCTGCTCTCACAGCCCTCGGGGCAGTAACCACTCTGGGCCAAAGCGACAGGCACAGGATTCTAGATTTTAATAAATAAATAACCTAATATATAGGGTGAGCACGGCGGGCAGCTGATTGGAGGAGCAGCTTGCTGGGTTTTTTCCTGTATAGGAGTGGAGAAAAGGCTTGGAGTTCTATTCCTTAAAACTTCTTCTGGCTTGAGTTACAGGAACTTAATACCTGGAGGGAAAAAGAAAGATGAGACGGTGAGGTTATCAGCTTGTGGGGATGCAGGGACACGAAGAGCCTGCCTAGAGGTGTAACGGGGAGGCAGGGACGTTCCTGGAGTGTATGCTGAGGGTAGATCATGTGGAGCTTTTTCACATCAGTAAGAAAGGCCAGTAGTTCTCCACGGAGGTAAAAATCATATCAAGAAGGTGAAACGAAGAAAGGCAAACTCAGGAAAGGGCGCACTAACGTCTGGAGAAAGCCTTAGCAGGTCCTCTGGGGGTGGCATGTGGGAGGGTGGGTCTACTGTACTGAGTCCACGTAAATACGGTGATGATGCAAACGCCACTCCCCGTGTAGGAAGCTCCTCGCTGCCCAGGCTTCCTTGTTTTCCGGGGAACCCAAGGCACCTGTAGTAATTAGGTTTGAAGGGCCCATTCTTGTTGAGTCCCAGGTACTTGGCCTGCTCATCTGTCAGCTCTGTCAGGTGGGCATCAAAGGTGGGCAGGTGCAGGCTGGCCACATACTCATCTGGAACAGAACACAGAAGCCCAGGGGTGAGCATTCACACCTTCTGTCTGGCCATTCTCTCCAGGTCAGGCCTTAGGAAGGTGAAAGGTACCTTCTCATTCTTGCAGCTGAATACAAAATGCTCAATCTGCTCGAGGGCCCTTAGTTCTAAGGAATCTTAATTCTCACACTTTGAGCCCATAACCTCTTCAAAACCGTAACCTTTCTTCCTTACAGGCTGTTTTTACCTTGAACCTTTCCTTCTCCTCAGATAGAAGGTAAGGGAGAGATGAAAGCAGTATTAGGCCTTTGGGTCTAAAGCAAAGGCTGGAAGAGTGGGGGGACTGATACATGGGAAGCTCCAACTTTGGTTCTGCCTTGAACTCCATACCTTGAGTCACTCAGAAAAACTAATATTGGCAAATCTGAAAGGCATGACTAAGAATGACAGTACCTCGTTTGCTTTGCTTTCGGTAGGCTTAGTTCTCTTACGTGTTTCTGTTTACAGTCTCTTACCTGAATACATATTTTTCAGAATTTTATGTCATTTCCTATGTACTTGTTTGGTCTCCCTAACTTCATTACATATTCATTCAGAATATGGACTGTTCTCTTTCTTTTATGTCCTTCCAAGGGGTCTAGTCAAGGTAACACATGTCAACTTCCAACAGCTGCTCTGCGTCTAGCGCTAAAGCGAAATGAAACCAGAAGCTGATACATTCCCTGACCTCAGCCTCGGGAGCTTATAAAGCACCTGTATCCGTTCAGGTACTTGAGGCAGGCTCTTTAAAAATTTAAGATAGTTTAATGTTTCTCTTATACAAAACACCCACATAACTAAACTCTCCATAGAGGCTATTCAGCAGCTTCCCTTTGGCCTGAAACAAAGGGGCGAGAGTGAGAAAGTGTAGTAGGAAAGTCTTCTTGGTCTGAGAACAGTCTCGTAGGGGCTAACTGGGATGCAGTAAGTCGGATATCACAAGGTAGGGGATGATTCCTCTGCTTGGGGAAAATCTTTTTCTCCTTTGAGATTCTTACATATGAGAGAGAATCCTTAAAATTCAAGTAAACTGAATCACAACAAAGTGTCATGACTTCACTGGGGTAGCCCACGCGGAAAATGTGGTAGATCCGCTGAGGATGGATGCTAGGAACCACAGCTCCCCCTCTACAGGATAAACGTCTCTTTCCCACCCTGTTCTTCAGCAATATCATGCCCCCACGCTTCACGGAGCATCTGACTCCGAACTCCTTTGGTAAGGATGGGGATGGAGGAGCGCATGCTTACCCATCTTCTTGGGCAACAGGTAGACATCTTGCTTATAGCGACCCTCAGGAGCATTGTAAAGCTCTATCAAGGCGAGAGCCTAGAAAAGCAGACAGACGGATGCCGACGGGCCATTCACAGCAATCCGGCCCACATCGAGTGAAACCCTGTTGGTCTTGGGACCCTGGCCAGCCCACCGCTTCCCCACTCCGGAGGCCTTACCTGAGTAGTAGCGGTAATTGAGAGCACAAATGTAGGCACTGTGGAGCAGCTTAGGTTCAGCAGACGGCCCTAGAGAGCAAGGGTTCAGACCCGGACTGGTTAGGACACAGTCTCCGGCCTCTGAGGACTGAGGGCAGAGCACGCCTGCCAGTCTCCAAATACTTCCCAACTAACACTGCTGGACAAAAAGCAGGTGCTTGATAAACAAGAAATGAATTGACTGGCATTTGAGTGAAACCATGGAAAGTTCTGGAAAATTTGATGAAGGTAATAGACAAAAGATCTCTGGGATTATGTACAAAGAATAGAGATGGTCACATGATCCTAAGGCTTAGGCTATGGAAGAGTGCATCTGTCTGAATGTCCTACTTTCTACAGCGGAATAGTCTCCTTCTAAGGTACCGGCAGTCCCCCGAAAGACTATCCTCAACAATGGTGTAGTCGAATCCAGGGGCAATCCCTCCAGGTCGGGAGGGAAGATCTTTTTGGATTTTGGAAGCTGTGATGATTTTTGTGCTCCTTCCTCAGTTTGGTTCTCCTACCCTCAAGGGGCAGTGTTGCATTTTGAGTGGATGATTCAGAGACCAGAAGAGCCAGAACCTGCCCCCAGTGCCATCTTTTCCTACCTCATTTCCTAGGAAACTTGACAACTTTCTCTGAGGAATCAAAAACAACTGGTCCTTGCTTTTGTCGCCAAAATTACTAGACGGGACCTCCCCGAGCAACTAGAAATAAGCCACCAGACAGGGGGCTGACATCAAAGCAATGAATGAATATTTGCCAGCCTGTCCTCCGCCCCCCAGGACAACTCCTTTCTTGTGAGGAAATAATCCAGTCCCTTTACAGATGCTGCAAAGTGCGTGGGAAAGTGAGATAAGGGGAGGAACGGCAAAGGGAACAGGGAGGGCACTCGAACATAAATGTAAGGGCCCCTAGGTGAAGGCAGTACATAGTTTACATCTGCAAATTCAGTTTCTTTAATTTAAACCAAAAGGGGGGAAAAAAAAGACAGACTCAACATTTGAGAAAAGCATGATTATCCTCCTTGTTGTTTTGGTATCTTTCCCTAAAGAAGAGAAGGTGTCCAGGTAAAAACAAGGGGCATCGTTGGAGCCGTCAGGAATTTAGGACCAGGGAAGAGAAGCTTTTGAGAAAGGAAAAGGGGCCAAACATTGCCATAAAAGGCCACGTGGAATGAAAGTCAAGGCTAAGTCTGCGCTAGAAGAAGCCAGGAGAGGGAACTATCAATCAGAGCCAGGACAGAGCTGAGCACGTACTACCGTGCACGTCGGGCCCTGTGCAGGAGAACGGCCACCAAAATCAGGGAAGCCATCAGCAAAGACAGGACCCACCTGGGGCTTGCCTAAGATAGTCTTAGTTACAGTCAGGAATGCCTACTTTGTGCCTGCTGATTCAACCATCCCACAGGTGGCATTATCTCTTTGTAAGCATCACTCAGAGTGGCGCTGGTTCTATTCACTAATTTCTTTTACAGTAATAGTCATTATCTGACTCAGCCTGTAGAGTGACATAGAGAGACAGGATAATTGGTGAAAACTGGGGGACCAAAATAGTTTCTTAACTGTCAAATGAAAATGAAAAGACCTTTCACAGTTAGATACAAAATCCATCGGTGAGTGGTTAAGCTTGTGCTTAGGAGGCGTTGAACAGTATGAGGGAGCGCAAGGCAAGGGGGGGTCTGGGTATCGCAGTCTCCCCTGTCAGGGCCGAATCTCTCACCAGCCTCAGGTCTTACCTCTGCCAGCAATACTATCCTCTTGCCATCAGGCCATATCACGTGGTCAACTTGGGATCTCACTCGCTCCCAGGTCAGTTCCGGTGTCCGCAGACTCGCCTGGAATACACACAGCGAGCACACCGTCAGCCAGGCCAGGCCCCACTTTGTGGACGGAAAGATGTTGAAGGGAGCCATTTCAAATAGCAAGTTGAAAGGAGCAACCAACATGCCAGATGGAGAATACCTGTCCTGGGTTGGTTAGGACTGTTCCATTTCGGGACATTTAATCTTAGGCCCAGCCAGGGAGAGATCACTCAGGATGGCATTCCACAACATATACAGTACGCCCACTCTCTGCTGAGCACAGTAAAAGGTGCTATGGGAAATACAAAAGAAACCAAAGACATGGTTTCTGCCTTCAAAAAGCTCTTATGTTGGTTGGGGACGCAAAACAATACATATGTGAGGGTGGGGGAAAGCCTTTAAGATACTTACAAAGCGACATGCAAACAAGTGCAAATTAATACAGTGCAAACTGAATACGTAAGTGCCGAGGAGACACGCGCACACGAAGAGGATCAGGGCTGAGTGAGATTAGTCAGAAAAGGCCAAATGTCCTCAACAGAGCATGCTGGGGCCCGGTTTCTACCTTCTTAACGACGGTGGTTCACCCTAAAGTTACAGAAGCTTTGTGACCTAAGTGCGAACGTGAAGTAGCCTTTAGAGAAATGCTTAATGGTAAAGTAAAGCTCCCAATGGCTCACCCTCCTTCCATTTCTGTACATTGTATATTCCGAGAACAAGAGGAGAAATGTTAAGTGCATTAACAGCAGCAATCAAACAACAGTCACACGGTTTAGACAGAAGACAACTTTCTTCTTCCAATAGGCAATGCCTAAAATAGAAAGGGGATCCATTGTCTAAGACTACGTAGTGCCTCAAGCTGGTAAAGTTGAGAAGTTCTGCCAAACGGCTGTTTTCAGACAAATAAAGAGAAACACTTCAGGTATACAGTAACTATTTACTAAGTGCATGCTATACTCTAGGCACCGCAGTAAAGGACACGGTGACAGAGGACGCTGTGGACTCCTCTACTGGACTGTGGGCTATTTATAGACGGGGGCTGTATCTTCTTCTCAGTATCAGCCTGGTGGGAAAGACAGGCACGTAAGGAGATTTCAGTATATTCAGGACTGTATTAACGGTCTGGTCCATTCATTAGGTAGATGGGAAATAAAAAAATTTCTCAAGGTGTCAGTTTCATAAATTGGTTACCTTTCTAGCGGGCAATTTGGCAGCAGCTAACAACATTTTGTATGTGCCTAATCCCTGACCAATCTTTTTTTTCTTTTTTCCCACCCTGCCACCCAGCCCCGACCAATCTTTTAAGGCTCTCTATCCTACAGAAATACTTCTTCAAGTTCAGACGTATAAGTGTCCAAGAATGTTCATCCAGTGTTATTTATAATAGGAAAAATGTAAATCAACAAGGAAATGGCTAATCAGGATAATTCCATATGATGGAATATTATGCAGTTGTTTAAAAAAAAAGTGTATCTATATGTATTAACATGAAAACCATTCCTTATTGCTGAGTGGAAAATAAAATAGAGTTGCAAGATAATATAATTTCAATTATGTAAATTTTTTACTTACTTTAAACATATTTATATTGTTTGAAATTTTAAGCTAAACAAATATTACTTTAAAATTATAATTTTAAGAAGAAATTTTATAAGTAAACACTGTAGAGTTACAGAGAAATGTAAGTAAGCAGATAATTTAGGGAAGTTAGGGATATACAAGGTAAATCCCTTAGCCTTTCGAAATATCATCACAGAAGGCATTAACCACAAAGAGCCAAGTGATACTCCTGGATGACACTGGTGACATTTACTGAGATGACGGGACTTGAAAGTACATCAAGTTCTTAGTGTCTCACACTCCTAATCTTCCAGAAGACAAGCAATGTTGGCGATTGGGAGGAAAGAGCTACCCCATGATTAACAAGAAAGTATGTCTAATACCTGTCTTAGAAAGTATTTCCGGAGAAAAAAAGACATGGTGGAATCAAGGAAAGCACACTTCTTATGCACATCCCAGAATGGGCACTGCTTAGAGTGGCGGCAGTTTACGGGAGTGCAGGAACGGCTGTGCTGCAGGCCCAAGACCCGAGGGTCGGCTTAAAAGCGGGGTTTGCAGAGCTGTCCCTGCAGCTCCGGCAACCCGTTTGGGTCTACTAGGCAGTCACGCTGCTCACGAGAAGGGTTTCCTATGGCTCAGCACAGCTTTACAAGAATTTCTCTTAAAGGCATCCAATTGTCTTTACTGTGGATGTATAATCACTAAACACTGTACCAGAAAATAACTCCCTAATACAGACTACGTTCCCGAACTAGGTGTACGTCCTACTGTAAATTAGCCAGTTCCTATGCTTGCACGAGTTGGCAGTACATGATTTTGAACAATGCACATCAGTTTTTTGGGGAGAACCACTGTGGTTCTAGTACCACAAAGCACGGAGTCAATAGCAAGTCTCGGGTTGCAATTCTTTGGCCGAAAAGAACTTTTAAAGCCTGTGTACATCCTGGTTTAACCACTTGAATTGCAAAGCTTACAGCCATACAGACCTTCTATGTGATGCACATGGGTAAGCAGGTCTGCTTTCAAGGGAGAGGACATATGTGTAAGACACGGCCGAAAGGCAGCTGAGAGCACAGTCCCTGTCACAAGCTCCCAAAGTATTCACAGAATTAATATTCCTCATAAACAAATGCAGCTTTCTAAACAACTGATTTTTGATGAGGTAGCTATATTTATTCCTAAAAATGCAATAGTAAACATGTCAAGGTTGGGTAAAACTATAAATTTCTACTTCACACACACACACACACACACACACACACACACACACACACACCACCCTCCCCCCCAAACCTTAAACTTTTGAATACAAAAAATATCTGGAAAGCCCTGGCTGGGTGGCTCAGTGAGTTGGAGCATCATTCCATACACCAAAAGGTTGAGGATTCGATTCTGGGTCAGGGCACGTACTAAATTGTGGGTTTGATTTCTGATCAGGGCGCATATGGGAGGCAGCCAATCAATGTTTCTCCCTCTCTCTAAAATCAATAAACAGATCCTCAGGTGAGGATTAGAATAAAAATCTGAATAAAAAGTTACCAACTTATTCCCCTTTGCAGTTTCACTGAGTCGACTCACAGTGATTCTCCACTCTCTTTCTCACACGCTACACCCGATCCATTTAGTCAATCCCATTGATCCTACCTTCACAAGAGACCACTACTCCCCACCTTCACTGCTCATGCATCTGATCCCAGCTACCAACTTCTATAGCTGGAAATACCGAAAGAGCTTCCTTTGTCCCTATCACTGCCCAAGCTCCAGGCATGTTTTCTTTATATAACAGCCAGAGTAATCTTTTAAAACATAAGTCAGGGAACTTCTGATCAAGATGGCTGTGTAGGTAAACACAGTACACACCTCCTCCTACAACGACGTCAAAATTACCACTAAACTACAGAACAGCCGTCATTCAGAACCACCTAAAACTGAGCTAAACAGAAGTCTTCCAAGTAAGGAATTTAAAGACAACAGCACATTGAGACTTGTGTGATGGAGGGATGGAGTCCGCACCCAACATGTGGTGGATAAAATTCCAAAAGGATTTCTTGGCTGTGGCGTTCCCCCCTGAGAAATGCAGGTCCCAGTCACACACCAGGCGCCCCAGCCCAGGGTCCCAGAGCTGGAAAGAACACAGTCCCTCTAACTTCTGGCTGTAAAAACAAACTTTGCAGGTGAGAAGAGATTGACAAGAAATATTAAAGCATGGACCTACAACCAAGATTACTCTCCCCAGCAAAGCTATCATTTAGAATTGAAAGACAGATCAAGAGCTTCCCAGACAAGAAAAAGTTAAAGGAGTTCATCACCACCAAACCAGTATTATACGAAATGTTAAAGGGTCTTCTTTAAGGAGAAGAAGGAAAAAAAGATACAAATATGAACAATAAGCCCTGGCTCGGTAGCTCAATTGGTTATTAGAGCATCATCCCACTGCACCAAGGTTGCAGGTTCAGTCCTGGTCAGGGCGCATACAAGGGTCGACCCACGAATGCATAAATAAGTGGAACAACAAATCCATCTCTCTCTCTCTCAAATCAATAAATAAAAAAGAACAATGGAATGGCAATAAATACATACCTATCAACAGTTAAATTTAAAAAACAAAATAAGTGAATAAGCAGAACAGAAACAGACTCATAGACACAGAGAACATTTTGACAGTTGCCAGATGGGAGGGGGGTTTGGACGATGGGTGGAAAAAGTGAAGGAATTAAGAAATAAAAATTGGTTGTTACAGAATAGTAATGGGGATGTAAAGTAAGCACAGGGAATATAATCAATAATATTCTAATAACTATGTATAGTGCCAGATTGGTTGCAAAATTGATTGGGATGGTCACTGAGTAAGTTATATAATGTCTAATCACTGGGGTGTACACCTGAAACTAATATAATGATGTATGTCAACTGTAAGTCGGATTTTGTCAGTCACCTGTTTAAAACCACCCAATGGCTTCCCTGGTACCCAGAATAAAACCCACAGTCCTAACACAGCCTCCGAAGCTCTACAGAACACGTGCTCCTTGAGCCGTCTCCTATCCCATCCCCTGGCCCATCCCGTTCCTGCCAAGATGGCCTCCTCTCTGTGCCTCCAACACTTTAAACGCTCTCTACCTCGGGGTCTTTCACTCGCCATTCTCTCTGGATGGAATGCTCAGAGGGGCTTGCTCCTGCCATTCATTCAGGGTTTTCTTCCAATGTTATCGCCTCAAAAAGACATTCCTTGATCACCCTAACTAAAACAGCAACCGCGATGTCTTCCCCTTCCTGTTTCTCTTCAACTTTAGGCACTGACAATGCTTGTCTGTTTATTTATTATCTGTCCCCCACATTAGAATATGAAGTTCAGCATATTGTTATTCACTGCTATTCTTCAGACAAGCACTTGGCACAGGGCAGAGCAAGTATTCAATGCAACTTTGCTAAGTAGGGGATGAACATTCTGGTTTCAATTATTAGTTGAGTTTGCTATTTCCTTAAATTTTATTTTATATGCCCTGTGACACTACCATCAAAGGCTGAGTAACCTAATTTTTCTAAAGCTCTTCTGAGCATTTCCCTCTCTGGATTACTTGGTTTAGTCATGCACTTTCTAAGAAAAGCACAAAAAGAACTGAGAGATGGCCTTTGGCTAGTGTCCCTGGCAGATACTGGGCTACCTAGCAATACTTGCAAAACTAGGCCTAATTTCAACACAGAAGCCAGAATGATCCTCTAAAAATAAAGCCATCCTTTTAAAACAGAAGTCAGATTGTTATAAATCCTACGAGGGCTCCCTATTTCTCTCAGAATATAATCAGGAATTCCTACAATGAGACCCTATAAGGTCTGGCTGATTACCTCTCTGGCCTCATCCTGAGATATCACTTGTGTCTGGGCTGCCTTCGGAGGAGAGATTACCTTCACAATTTGAAGTTAATCTAGAAATCATGAGAAGGTAATAGTGCAACATGCAGGGAAACAAACTGGAAAGAAAAAAACACTAGCCTAGAAGTAAAAAATCCTGAATTTTGTGTTCTAATTTCATTTTTGAATCAAAGCAATGACTAAATAATGTACTTCACTTCTTAGTTTCCCAAACTGAAAGTCAAGGATAAGAATAATGTCCCATGGGGTGATCAAGAGGATGCAATGAGATAAAGTAAAAATGTAAAAATACAGAATTGCATTTGGAATTATTTTTATTTCAGTGCTTGAGAGTTTAGAAGGGGGAAAAGTCCTTCCCCTTTCCCTTAATCAGAAACTTTCTTATTAGGGCTTAGAGTAGGACTACTTTCCTTAAGCTTTTCCCATTGGGGGCCCTATAAGCAGATTAATCCAGAAAAGTACAAGCATGACAGCTAGACAGTTGGTGACAGAAAGCTAGACAGTTTTAGAAATATTAATATCTTAGACTACTGACGAAAGGGCAGTATGGCATGTAAGTGAAACTTAACAACAACTTTGAAAAGAACTAAGTGATTCATTATACGCAAAATATCACGGTAAAACGGAGTCATGGAGCCATGCCACTCAGAAACCTCAAGGGTAGAAACAGGCTTTGGTAGGCTGTTTGTCCAGCTATTTTTATAAATAGAAGAACAGAGCAGAGTTAAAAAGAGAAACCATTTAAAACAGGTATTATCCAATAGGCTCTCAGTAGGTGAGCTGATCCTTACCTGGCAATGCCGAAGCTCAATCAGAGCAGCCCTCAGTGCAGATAAAAGCATGCTTTGCTTGAGCCATTTACCCAGAGAGAAATACAGTTGTGCCAGAAAAATGCCACAAAAACTTAAAACCAGAGTGAAAGTCACAATGAGAGATACTTTGGTAAGTCTGAAAAGAAATAAATAACACTTCTATTAACTATTACTTGGGCAACTTAGTTGGACCAAGTGTTATATTGGATTGAAAAATTTTAGGGTGAATACAATCAAAGTAGAGGACCGAAGTGATATATTTTCCAGGTTTGAGGAATACGAGGGACACCTGCCACTGAGTTGACTGTGACACCTACAGATTTAATTACTATATGTTTGGAAAACAGTCCAGGGGAGACTGAGCCCAATGAAAGAGGGAGAGAGAAAAAAGAAACCATAGGGTTTGCCAGACACAGTCAAACGTAAGCCGTGTTCTCATTCCGGCCCATAGATTTCACTCCCTGGACTCACTTCCTTAAACCAACCTACTTACCTCACTTTTATGGTGAGATTAAACATCTCCAAGATACTGACCACCGTTTTATAAAAACTAACTCACATTTATTATACCCTTTTTGTAGTTTTGAATTTGCACAGCTCTGACTCCTACACATAAAGATAAAATGGCTTACAGTGTCAGTAGGTATCAAGCTTAGGTGGAAGACAACAACCATTTACAATGATCACGTTGAGACAAAGCAGCTTTACATTATCCACAAG
Organism: Carollia perspicillata; assembly: GCA_004027735.1. NCBI lineage: Eukaryota > Metazoa > Chordata > Mammalia > Chiroptera > Phyllostomidae > Carollia > Carollia perspicillata. Next base: position 12,664 of record PVKM010023929.1, read on the forward strand.
CACAGGTCACAGGGCTAGTAAGTGAACAGACTGTGGACGGCTCTGCCAGGACAGGCACATTTAGGACAGCTGGTGACCCTACTCTTTCTTCTTCCAGTTTTCTTTTTTCTTGGCAAGGGGAAAAGAAAAAGCCCCCAGTGATGAGTCGCTTAGTCTTACCACATCAATCTCCGTGTTGGAATGGCCCATGTTGCAAACAATGCAGCCGTTCTTCATGCGGTCCAAGTGCTCTCTGGTCACTACGTTCTTATTCCCTTCAAGACAGAAGAGACGGCCATGTGAGAAGGGACGAAGCTGGACCCCTACACCTCATGCCACATGCACAATTTAACTTGAAGTGGATCAGAGGCCTAAATGTAAGAACCCAAACTAAAACTCTTAGCAAAACATGGGAATAAATCTTTCCAACCTTAAGTTAGCCAATGGTTTCTTAGAGATAACATCTAAAGCATGAGAACCAGGAAAAAAAAAAAAAGAATAAACAAACCGAATCACACTGAAATGAAAACTTTTGTACTACAAATAATGCCACCAAGACAGTGAAAAGACAACACACAGGACAGAACAAATATTTGCAAATCATATAACAGATAAGGAACTTGTATCCAAAATTTGTAAAGAACTCTTAGACAACTCAGTGAAATGACAACCCAACTTAAAAATGAACAAATGCCCTGACTGGTGAGCCTCAGTGGGCTCGGTGTCATCCCTCAAGCCAAAAGGTCATCAGTTCAATTTCTGGTCAGGGCACATGTCTGGGTTGCAGGCCAGGTCTCCGGCTGGAGGGGTGCGAGAGGCAGCCGGCTGATGTTTCCCTCAAACATTGATACTTCTCTCCCTCCCTTTTTCCCTCCCTTTACTTCTCTCTAAAAATAAATAAATAAAATCTTTTAAAAAATGAGCAAATGACCCATATAGACATTTCTTTAAGAAAAAGATGTACAAATAAAGATGTGCCAAGAGGCGCATGAAAAGATGCTCAGCATCATCCGGGAAGCGCACACCAAAGCCACAGGGAGACACTGCTTCACGCCTGCTGGGACGGCATCAGCAAAAGACAGACATCGACAAATACTGGCAAGGATGTGAAGAAACTGCAGCTCTCATGCAAACAATGGTGGGGTCACGTCGGAAAAGTCTGGCAAGTCCTCAAAATGTTAAAAGCAGAGTTACCATATGATCCAGCAATTCCACCTGAAGGTATGTACCCAAGAAAACTGAAAACATGTTCACGGAAAAACTTTCACACAGGGTTCACAGCGGCATTATTCTTTTTCTCAACTACATCCAATATTATTTTGTATTTGTTTTAGGTGTACGGCATAGTGGTTAGACAATCACATACTTGACAAAGGGGTCCCCCCAACCATGTATGGCATCATACACTGTCACCACAATATTACTGACTACATGCCCTACGCTGTACTTTACATCCCTGGGACTGTTCTGTGACCACCAGCTTGTACTTCTTAACCCCTTCACCTTTTCCACCCAGTCCCCCAACTCCCTCCCCTCTGTCAACCATCAGTCTGTTCTATGTCTCTATGAGTCTGTTTCTATTTTGTTTGTTCATCTGTTTTGTTCTTTAGATTCCACATATACAATAAACGAAATCACATGGTGTTTGTCTTTCTCTGTCTCACTTACTTCACTTAGCATAATACCCTCTAGTCCATCCATGCTGAAGCAAATGATAAGATTTCATACTTTTTTATAGCTGGGTAATATATGTACGTATGTACCACAACTTTTTTTATTCACTCGTGTATTAATGGGCACTTGGGTTGCTTGCATATCTTGACTATCGTATATGATGCTGCAGTGGACATAGAGGTACACATATTCTTTTGAATTAGTGTTTGTGGTTTCTACAGATACACCCCCAGATGTGAAACTGTTGGGTGATAAGGCAGATCCATTTTTAATTTTTTGAGGAAGCTCCGTACTGCTTTCCACAGTGACAGTAGCATTCGTCTTAATAGCCTAAAAGTGAAGATGACTCAAGTGTCCATCAACTGATAAATGGCCAAATAAAATCTGGTATAGTATATCCTTAAAATGCAATAGCATTCAGCAATAAAAAGAAATGAAATAGTATGCATGCCACAATATGAACACTGACACTATGTTGAATTAAAAAGAGCCAGTCGCAAAAGACGACGTCCTGTATGATTCCCTTTATATGAAATGTCTAAAACAGGCAAATCTATACAGACAGGTGAATGGTTGCCTAGGGCCGAGGGAAGGTCGAGGGCAGAATGAGAAGCGACTGCTCACAGTATGAGGTTTCTTTTGGGGGCGATGAAAATGTTCCGGAATTAAAAAGTAGACTTATTTTAAGCAAAAAAACAAAACGAACAAACAAAAAAACCACTGGCCCTGCCTGGGTGGCTCAGATGGTTGGAGCATCAGCCTGTACACCAAAAGGTTGCGGGTCTGATTCCCAGTAAGGGCACATATCAAGGTTGCAGTATCAACCCCTGGTTGGGGCACATGGGAGAGGCAACCCATCAGTGTTTCTCTCTCACACAGATGTGTCTTTCTCTTTTTTCCTCTCTCTCCCCCTCTCTCTAAAAATCAATAATAAAATATTCTCAGGGGAGGGTTAAAAATAATAACTAAATAAACCATTGAAGAGTACATAGGGTGAATTTTTCGATATGTGGATTATATCTCAATAAAAAAATTAGTTTGTGGTGATGGTTGTATGAGCCTATGAATTTGGTAAAAAACTTTAAACTGCAAACTCAAATGGGTGAAATCTACGGCATGTGAATTAGATCTCAATAAATCTGTTTAAAAAAATAGATTAATGAACTGATGGGAAGCAAGAACAGTTTCTTGTGATCCCTCTTCTCTGCCCCCAGGACTTCCTGAGCTTACATATATACTTTTATTCTTCAATATTCTAATTTTCTCCCTCTAAAATGTAATTATAAAAGAAAACCCATGTTCCAACAGTTTATGGTTCTACCATAAAGATAAAATCTCAGTCCAAGAAAGCTAGCCATTTCTGCATATTCTTCTCTAAAGCGCAAAATCTACCTCTTCAGAATGAGCACAACTGCCTTTCCTACTTTCTGTAACTATGAAGACTCTTGTTCTACCCTTGCTTTAATTGCAGGGAGGGACTAGAAAGAAATATATATTCGTTTGGGAAGTAAAATTAAAAAATCAAACATACAAATGTAAGATCTGGCTTCCCAAACAAAACTCCTCTCTAGCCAGCTCTCGGTGGTTGAAAATGGATAGAGACATAGAATAAAGAGATGGGGAGGAAACTTCCTCTGGGAATGACCTGGAGGTATACTTTTGGTCAGAGCTCCAAAGAGACAGGAAGAATGCAAAAGGCTGGCTGGTTTTGTGGACTACTATTTCTGGCTTTCGGAGTCTGGTTTTGTTTGGAACATTTTCAGTCATTTTTCACTTGTTCCATAAACGTGTTCCCAAGGGCCACCCCATTTTATGTGTGATAATCATACCTGTACAGGTAATAACAATATCCACTTGTCGGATGACCTCATTCAATTTCACCAGTCGAAATCCATCCATACTGCAGAAATAAAACATGATCGATTAACCTAAGTAGACAGCTCGGAAGCTTTTTACCACAGAACCTCAAAAGCTATTACCAATGCTGGTACCTACACTGTCACTTTTTGATATAGCTGTACTATATTTAGCAGTGAAGAATTCAAATCAGTTCATATAGGACAGAAATAAAAGGTTCTTTCACATCACTGGACCCAATTCTTCTTGAAAATATGGAGAAAGTGTTAACTGTGAGATTCTCCAATCAAGTTTCTAGGAAGTGCCATTTTCCCAGTGAACCCACTCCCCACGGACACTGCTCTCCCCAAGATCATCAATGACCTCCTGAATGCCAAAGTAAAATTTTCTAGACTCTTATATAATAATTTGATTTCCTTTGCTACATTAAACACTCTTTGCCTTCTTAAATCACTATACTCCTTGAAGCCCATGACTTTGTTTTTCCTACTTCTTTGATTGCTCCTTCTCAATCTGTCAGTCTTTAAATGTTGGTACAGTGTAGGGCACTCTTTTCTCCATTCTTTGTTTAAAATCCTCACCCGAGGATATGTTTATTGATTTATTTAGAGAGAGAGAAACATTGATGTGAGGGATAAACACTGATTGGTTACCTCCTCTACACTCCCTGACCCTGCAACCTAGGTATGTGCCCTGACCGGGGATCGAACTGGCAACCTTTTGGAGTACGGGACGATGCTCCAACCAACTGAGAAACCGGGCCTGGGCCTCTTTCCTCTATTCTTTCAGCACTTCTCCATACCCTTTCCTCAGCTATAAACGACCCCTCACAGGTGGCTGACTTGTGCTTCTGTATCTTTAGCTTAGATCTCTCCAAAGCTTCAGAGCCATGGATTAAATTATCCACTGGATAGCTGTTTTTGGATATCCCACAAGGATCTCAAACTGTGTTTGAAAAGAAACTCATTATCTTCTCCACACCCCCAACCCTATCTATTTCTTTTTCTATACTGATTATTAGCATTAATTGTTCACCCAACTGTACAAGCCAAATAAACTAGAATATCTGAGCCTAATGACTCTTCCTAATTGAAGCTGTCACCAAATCTGGTTGACTCTTTTCCCTAAATTCCTTAAAATCTCTAGAATCTGTCCGTTCTTCTCCATACATGAAGGCCTTGCTTATGTTCAGGCTTTATTTTTTTTGTCTATGTTACTACAGTAGCTCCTGGCCCAGTCTCATCATTTCCAGGCTTATGCCTCTCTAATTCATTTTGTGGTGTGTTTTCCCTAAGTGCAATTTGGATCATGTCACTTCCTTGTTTGAAAGACTCCAGTGAGACTGCCTGCTGTCAGGATAAGACCCAAAAACTTACACTGATAGATGATTATGCTGACATATGATTCCTACCTCATATATTATACTCCTCCCAAATTTACCCCAGCAGCCAGCTACACTAAAATACTTCAAGCTTCGTAAATAAACTGTGCTCTCTCCTTCCTTGGTGACTGTGGAATTTATTTCCAAACTACGAAATCAATTATACAAGTTTCAAGACGGCACTGACAGCTCTTTCAACCCTGCCCCCTTGCCCATTTGTTAGACAGTTCTCCTTTGTTCGATATCTCTCCTTTGTGCCCCTGAAAGAGCATGTGCTGTTCACCTTCCTCACAGCACTCACTGCACCTGCGCGGTGGTTACTTTCGTATTTGTCCTGTCTCATTCTTCTGTTCATCTCATTCATCCTCACTACAGAGCACGGTACCTAATACATAGTAATCAGTTCACGTGTAGAATTTGAATCAGTATCTCAATTGGTATTAAAGCAGGTTCCGTTTCTCTAATGAATCCTGAAAGTACTAGAATGGTGTGCTGTTTCCCTGGCTCAGAGAAGGCTAACAACTCTGTTGGGGAAATCTGTGAGTTTATGGCTAGGATGTATGAGGAATGGTAGGACAGGGAGACGTGGTTATGATAAAATCTGTATGCCATGCCTCATCTATCCTGGGTACTTTCCTCTGGAGGGTTGATGGTACAGACTGGGTGGGTTACCCGGGCAACAGACACTGGGGCTTTGCAGTAGTTTTCAGGGATAGTGGTTTCTCCATTCTGTTGAAGATGAAGAGACCATTTTATTTTTTTAATTTTTCAAAAATTTTATTTATTTATCTTTAGAGGGGAAGGGAAGGAGAGAGGGAGAGAAATATCAATGTATGGTTGCCTCTCATGGGTCCCCTGCTGGGACTTGGCCTGCAACCCAGGCATGTGCCCTGACTGGGAATCGAACTGCAATCCTTTGGCCCACGCTCAATCCACTGAGCTACACCAGCCAGGGCTGAAGAGACAATTTTAATAACAGCTACCAATCAGTGAGCATTTATTATGTGGCAGCAGGACCGTACTTTATATAATTATATGATTGTTATATATGCTCATGCATTATAGCATAAATATATAATTATGTTACTGAACTTCGACAACTCTTTGAGGTACGTAAGAGTACCCACATTTTACAGATGGGAAAGAAACTATTCTCTTTTTCTAATTTTTACTTTTGGAATCATTTCAAACTTAAGAATTATAAGAATACAGCCCCGGCTGGTATGGTTCAGTGGACTGAGTGCTGGCCTCCGAAACAAAGGGTCGCTGGTTCGGTTCCCAGTCAGGGCACATGCCTCAGTTGTGGGCCAGGTGTCCTCCAGTGGAGGACATTTGAGGAGCAACCACACACTGATGTTTCTCTCCCTCCCTGTCTCCTTCCCTTCCCCTCTCTTTGAAAATAAATAAAATCTTAAAAAAAAAAAAGAATACTACAAACAACTCCCACATACCCTTCACTCAGTTAACAGATTTTACCTTAATCTGGATTGTCCAGTGTGCCCGCCTGATTAGATGTAGGCCATACATTTTGAGGAGGACTGTTCGAGAGGTGCCCTTTCAGTGCATCATATGAGAAAGGATCTGATACCAGCCTGACTCTTTTTGGATCATTTTTCAAAGGGAGAAGGATTATATATGGAGAAGGTAAGAGGCTACTTATTCTCCAGGTCAAGGTTGGGGCTATTTCCATAGGAATTCTAAATTGTAGCCTTTCTGATAGTCTTTGTTCTCTCTGAGCAGAGCTCCTTGATGGCTGAAAAACAGACATGTACAGTGAATGGCAGCCTCTTTCAGGGTCTGAGCGCCTCTAAGTTAAACTGTGGAGTTAACCAGGCCACACTCTGGAGGCAGCTACAAGGGCACAGGTTGGACGGTGGTGCAGAGGAGAAAGCAAGTCCCCTCCTGCATGCTTACCAAGCTTGAAGAGCACAGATGGGGTCAATCTCAGTCACATACACAATGGAGCCCATGGCTTTTAAGGCAGCGCAGCACCCCTTCCCCACCTGAAAAGGGGAGAAAGCACACATAATAAGGAAAGTCAACGACAAAATAGTTTCTCAAAGCTTCTGGTAAAGTGTACCCTACTTTACGCCCCCAAAGGAATGTCAATGAATAGATTCATGCGTGGGGAGAAATAAGAAAAACAAATAAATGAATGCGGCTCATACAAAACTCCTAGCTCCTGCTTAGCACATGCATGTGCATAAGAAACACCCACTCTCACGATTTATAATCAAAACACAAGCTAAAAGAACATCAGAAACTGGAACAGTCAGAAAATCAACTTCAGAAAAAAAAGGCAAAAACGCAAAGGGAAAAAAAACATTTTAAACAGGGAGTCTCCAAAGTGACTGCCCCCCACCCCACATCTAAACGGGTAGACGAATGTACTCTTATGTCCATACAAATGAAAAATTCTAGTTTATTTTAGCAAAATGTAATTTAAACCCCTAATAACAGAAAGGGTGAGCCTTACCTCTCCATAGCCACAGACCACCACCTGCTTCCCACCAAACATCATGTCTGTTGTCCTTTTCAGTCTGGCAGAGAAAAAAATTCCATCGGAAAAATCTTTGCATTTCTCCCTTGAGATTACATTGTGCACCTTGTTTTCATGTTTTATGGATTCCCCCCCACCTAATTTTGAAAGAAAGCCTGGTTTCTACCCTATGAAAGTATTTAATACCAGAAAGGTTTAATAAAGCATGTATGTTCTCACTCCATGCCATCCAATCAATTGCAACTACATGGCAGTTTTGTTTTTTCCTTCCTTCTTTCCCCTTGTTTTGGAAGTGGTACAGAAGGGAAGAAGCTACAGACTACAAAGTAACTTTTAAACATTAAAAGGTTTTCAACTAAAAGCAGCCTATAGTGAAATAAACAAATATTTCTGGGTCATTCTACTTACTTATCTGTTAACCTCTCCTGTTGAAGAGTTTATCCTGTCTTCTAAATGATTTGACAACTCCACTCAAGAGGAACTAGCATAACTCTCTAAACCCAAATGAAACTCAATAAATATCCATTAAGTGCAGAGGCAATTCTTAGTTGGGTGAAGAGAGAAGTCTAGTCTGGTGGGACTACTACCACACTCAAAAATCCGGGCTTGGTGTTCATAGCAGCACAATTTACAATAGCCAAGTGTTGGAAGCAACCTAGGTGCCCATCAGTAAATGAATGGATCAAAAAATTATGGTACATATATACAATGGAATTCTATGTGGCAGAAAGAAAAAAGGAGCCCCTACCCAATGCAACAGCATGGATGGAACTGGAAAGCATTATGCTAAGTGAAATAAGCCAGGCAGT
>PVKM010023930.1:0-20857 GCA_004027735.1 Carollia perspicillata
AGGTCATAAAAATGAAATTACATATTATCTAGGCTTTGTATACACTTTCTTTTACTTTTAATTATGGTTATGTTTTGCTGTTAGATAAGAAGTAGTTAATTCCTTTTTATTGCTTAGTAGTATTTTACGGTAGGTATATACCATAATTTGTTTATCCATTCACCATTTGAAAGGCATTTCTTTTACTTCTAGTGCTTATTAGTTGTGCATAAAGCCACTGTAAAAATTCACATGTGGGTTTTTGTGTGTGCATGTGAACATGTTTCAGTTTTATTGACTAAAGGTCTAGGAGTGGATTGCAGAATGTATGAAAACCATCAAACTATTTTCCCAAGTAGCTCCCATGTGCCATGCTGCTCTTACACCAGCAACATTTTATCTTTGCTTGTTTAACATTTCTAAATATTCTAATGTGTTTTAGTTGTATCCCTTGTGATTTAAATTTTCATTTCTCTGACAGCTAACCATGTTGAGTACCATCCTACGTTTGCTATCTGTACCACCTCACCAAGGGTGAAGGTTTGGATCCCTTCAAACCTTTTCTCTATTTCCTGATGTATATATTGTAATTATTAATACTAGATTGTCATAGTTATTTAAATTTTTCTGGATATTAATTTTAAATATAGATGTTAAATATGTATATATTTCTTAAATATATGCATGTATTTGTTGAACATATATTTAAATATATACATATACACAAAAACAAAACAAACAAAATGCTTTGGGTTTCAAAATGAAAGCAGATTTCTTTCTGGGGGTAAATAATAACTTTTAGTCTTGAGATCCTCTCAAATCTTTTTTTGCTTGTCACATATAAACTTTTGATCATAATATGAATTATCACAAACTCCAGATTTCCAATAAAGGAACAATTAAATCACAAAATCATATACATACACATATAGATTTCAAACATCTTATAATGAAAGTATATATATATATAAATATATATGATGAAAGACTATATATATGTACTCTCCCAATGTACTTTATATTGTCATATCCAAAGTCACAAAATTTATCTCCTATATTTTCTTTAGAACATAAACAGTTTTGGATTTTACATTTAGCATGTGATCCACTTCAGGTTAATTTTTTTATATTGAAAGTATGGATCAATGTTGATTTTTATTTCATAGTATTATGCACTTGTTTCTATACCATTTATTAAAAAGGTTATCCTTTTTGCATTGAATTAAATTGCCTTGACATCTTTGTCAAAAATCAATTGACTCTGTGGGTGTATGTGTGTGACTCTATTTCTGGATTTCTATTCAATTAATTGAATAATTTATTTATCCTTTTGATAATAACACACTAAATTTATTTCTGCAGATTAAAATTAAATTTCCCAATTTGCTCTTGTTTTTAAAAATGTCAGGTCAAAACTTCCTCAGAAGCTTCAGGGTACAAGCTGAAACTGGACTGCACATGTTGAGTACAGGAAGAGATCAAAGAAAAAAGCAGATAATTAGATTGGGAGGTGGCAATTTAATAAGTAAGGGGATTTAATTAGGAGGCTTATTTTGGTTAGCCACAAAATGAGTAGTTCTCTGCACCCACCTGCCAAATCATAGTAGTGTATCTAGATGCCTTATGTAGAGGTCACATACCCATAGGACCTTAGCTAGGGTCAGTTACCACACAGGGGGACTGAGTGACATACTCAATCCAGACAGTCTCGTCACCATAGTTTCTATCTCAATTTTGTGTCCATGGGCAACTGCTAGCATTGAAAGCAAGGGGAGCACGTTTCTGAGTGCAGAAAAGGGACTGGAGAGGCTCCAATATCCTGAGTGCAATTCATAGGTCAAACTGGGGGTTACCTCTTTTTAAAAATATTTTATTTATTTATTTTTCAAAGGGAAGGGAGATAGAAAGAGAAGGAAAGAAACACCAATGTGTGGTTGCCTCTCGTGTGCCCCATGCTGGGGTCCAGCCCACAACCCAGGCGTGTGCCCTGAGTGGGAATTGAACCAGTGACCTCTTGCTTCACAGGCCAGCACACTCAATCCACTGAGCCACACCAGCCAGGGGGTTACCTCTTTTGATGACCTCCGCCAAAGCAAAATCATTTAAGTTCTCCTTGTTCCTCTGTTTTTCCATGCAAATTGTGTAATTAACATGTGAAATCCAACAAATCCTGCTGGGAGCTTGATTTAGTATCTTCCCACTTGACAGCACAACCAACAGAGGGCCGGCTCTCTCTAGTCTCCTGCCCTGTTCTCATCTGGTTTTGAGAAGCAGATGGAAGTGTGAGAAAAACAAGCCTGTGAGTGAATGTAAGCTTCCATTTTTTGGTGGAAATCCCAGGGTTGCTATAATATTGCATTAGTCCATCCTTGGATTCTTGATAGTCATTAAAATTTTAGGATATTTCTTCACCTTCTTTCCTACGATTCTGTCTTTTTAGCCTATAATCTGGCACAGGCGAGACCGTCATCATTGTCTTGTCTGTGACAGAGGACTGCCTGTCTTTTCATTGCTGGCTACTTCATTGCCCTGGGATGTCGTCTCTCTGATGGGCTAAAGACAAGTTATACTTTAGTAGTTTATATGACTTATTTCTCATTTATAAGAATAAACATTCTCTTCTTCTTTCTACATACTACGTGGAATCAGAAATTAGTCGTCTTTTTACTATTGTTTTGAGAGACTAAAACTATTAATTGCTGAACTGTGGAGTTAATTTTTTTTTCAAAAAACATTTTAGAAGATACTTGGGTGGTAGGGAGAAGTGGCTATAAAAACCACAAGTTTTCCAGTTTTGCATTCAAAAGTAGTGTCCTTATTGACAGGTACTAATTATTTTCATTCAAATCGCATGCTATTGAAGTGATTATGGTTATAACAACTTGTGTAAATAGGAGACTGATAGGTTAAGAAGTAGCCATGAGGAGACAGCCTCAGAGGGACCACATTTATTTACACAGCTCTGACACCCATAATCATTCTTTTCTATCCTTTCCTCTTTTCTTTCCCTCCTTCCCTGCAACCCTCTCTCCCTCCCTTCCTTCTTACTTTCCTTCCTTCTATCTTATTATCTTTATTCCTTTTTTCTTTCCTTTAGTCCCTTTTTCATGTTACCTTGTTCCCTTTCATTCTATTATCGAAAATATTTCTGAAATCTTTCTATATAATAAATATTCCCTTAAAAGGATATACAAATATTTATAATATTTTGAATATCAAGCAGCTCACAGGCTAATTAAAACATAATTAATTTGATAAATTTTGTAGTATAGATATGAATAATATGTTTAGAAACAGAACACAGTGCAAACCATCTTGGAGTGAGGTGTGGGTTGACAGAGTTATTTTGAGGAATTTCCAGGGTTTGCTTCCTGGAGATTATGGAAAATGAAATACAGGAAGTCGCACATGAGGACCTAAATTGAGAAGAGCAATATGATTTACATGGTTACCAAAGTGGTAAACTAGATATTCTTGATACTTCCCATTAAAATACCCTGAAAATATATCAAAATACAGTAATTGACCTTGGAGTTTGGCTAGAAATAGCTTTTTAAAAAAGATTTAGAAGGGTCTAGGACAACTAACTCTGAAAAGTATACAAATTATATTATTTTTCACAAGTTACATTTTTATCAGAATAGGTCATTATGTTGCATAAAGTTAATATAATTTTGGTACAATTCTCTAATTGGGAATTAAGAAACTATTTTTCTTAAGTATACAAATTATGTCATACAAATCCCTCTTATGATATACCAGAATTTCTCATTTCTATATGTCTAATTAAGAAATTATAACTGTATTTTTAATAAAATATTTTAAGAAATTATTGTAACTTCAATTTTGCCTAAGAATTGGAATGAATTTTCAAACAATAATCTCAAAACTCACTGTATAAAACAATGTCTTTCTTTTATGACTGGTTACTTTTCTAGAAATATAGTTGATATAATTCAGATATATTCTTTAATTATTAAAATTTGAAGAAAATGAATGCTAGATATTTAAGAATGGAAAGAGATCACAGATAATATTAGTATATTTATTTAGCATTGATTTCAATATTAATATAATATCAATTAAATAATCCTTATAGCTAGATTTTATTTTACAGACATCTTTTATACAAATACATCTAATGCTAATGATATCAATTTGATTTAGACATTTTTTTCAAAGAAGCTAAGTGATAATTTGAAGTTCATCAGCTTGTAAATGATGGCGATGACTTTAGAATTAGTGATGCATTGTCTGCAACTATAAGATGAGGAGCAGTAAAGAGACAAGTAAATGTAAAATAAGCAATGAAGGTTTGAGACAAAGGAGTCTAAGATTGAGTGATCTGAATACAGTAGATAAACATCTTTGTCATTATAGAAGTCTTACTAAAGTCACAGGTGCTCACAGTTTGTCCTTTGAAATAAATTCACACCAGTCTAACCAGGAACATTATTTTAAACAAGACAAAGCAAAACAAAATAATTTAATTTGTAAAAAGTACAAATATAAAATGTAATCTGACAGTAATTATAAGTACCTAACCTTTAGTGTTCCTGAAATATCAAATAGTCTTAGTGTGTAGACTCATATATGAAAAGCCATGCCTTTCTGTTTATTTTATCCACAGTTTAAATTTTCAATTTCATTTTGTACACAATGAATACAGATGGTTCTAAATTTGCTTCTAAGTTATTTTCATGTTCGTATAATTTTGTTAAAATGGTATCCCATTAGAGTGGCAGATAATTGAAAAGTGAATTTTGCAGATATGTGTGTGCTTGCCATATATATGTATACATTTATACATATATATGGATGTCTCTGTATGTGTAGTTAATTATTTTTAGTATATTCATTTAAATCATAATGTTGCTTATAATATGAATCTGATAATATTTGAAAACCTATGGAAGAAACATATGTTATATTTCATTAATCTTTAAATGTTTGATATTAATAATGATAGATATAAATGAAGATTTCTTCAAAGTTAACCTAAAGTCATAATATAAACAAAACCCATCATAGATAAATGTATGGTCTGAAAGAAAGAGTGATTATAAATTGTAAATTTGCAGGAACTGTGAACTGGAATTGAAGAGGATCCTTTAGACTTAGTTTCAACTGGGAGATTCTATGTAAGCTATGTAACTTAGTACTGCAGTTGTCTCCTTGAAATTCATCAAAATACTGGATACTTTTATTCTGGATACTTTTTCTAATGTATTCTCTGTGTTTTTGATCTGAATCTTTCTCCCAGCCTCAAAATCATTTGATTGTATTACTAATATATGATAACTATCTCAGGATTTCTTATGTACTTGTTGGTTTTGAATTAAAATACGAATTTTTCAAACAGTAAGATTGAATTATATTAGCCTACATATACTCTCAATTAGAATTAGTTAGAAGAATAATGCAAAATAAGAGAAAACCTCTTGTTATGTGGGTTACTCACACTAGTGATAATTATTTTCATTCAATAAAAGTACATCAATATGTATTTTTATATAAAATATTAAGCATGTCTGTGTTCTGAAATACTTAGGGAATCACTTATTCTTTATAATGCAAATTATAAAGTTGCTTTATGAGGATTTGTCTTTGTGCATAAAATATTATAATTTTATTTTTAACCACTGTTGCATATTTACATTGAGATTGCATTTTCATATCGGGGTGGTGAAAAAGCAATGGCATTGTTGTGAAAGTCCAACTTTTACTTAATTCATCTTTAAGGAAAAAAAGGATGCCCATAATTGTTGTTATTGTAATACCTGTACCAACATTGTATTTTTGCTATCAGTTTTGAGGCCATAATAAAGATAAATAGGCAGCTGACACAGCTTTGAGGACACTATTCCAAATGCCTGGTTTGTAAAAAATTCATCACACTGTCTAATACTTACCAGTGAAAGTAATTCAAGGACAGCTCACCCTCTACTAGCACTTCATCATTTCAAAAGCTTACAGCCAGAGGATAGTTTTAATTGTTTATGTGATATATGACTTAATTGTCTCCTTCACTCTGCACCTAAGAAGAACAGAGTAAATTAATAGTAAGCTTAGACACACTGCAAAAAAAGCTGCAAGGGATTTCAAGTGATTTATATCGTGGGTGATGATACTAGAACATTAGATAAATAAATAAGGAATATAAATTTTCTTCTATTCTCAAATCAGAATCTGAATGTAGGTTTCCAAAATTTCAGTTGAAATAGCAGTCTTTGAACCATGAGGTTTAGGAAGAATACATTTGTGTGTAAACTTTGATGGGAAAATAGCAGATGAAAATTGAATGACTTTTACTACTATGCTCTTTAACTTTGTCACACATGTACATGAAGCAGCAGGTACCAGTTCCTATAAGGAAGTAATAATGAAAAGTAATGCAGACAGAAATAGCTTGCTTCCAGCTACACTAATGGCAAGTTCAACATATATCAATTAAATCCCTAACTCTCTAAGTTAATGTTTACCAACACACTCAGGAATTTTATTTCCCCACACAAATGTCTACTATTATAAGTAGAAGAATTTCACTTTACTTTCATATTGTTAACAAAATAAGGTGAAACACAGTAAAAGAGTAAAGAAAAATAAGAACAGTGATAAATATATATATATACACACACACATACATATATATGAATATATATTCTTTAATTTTTAGAAAATGGTATTTTCAGAAAGCTAAAATGTAGGACACATTCAATGTATTAATAAATATGTCATTACATTTATTGAAATCATTATGGAATTTCTAGTAATAGTTGAGTTTTATTGTTTGAATTTTTTCTTTTAAAAATTAATAGTAAAGAAATGATCCTAAATCTTTGCCATGAAAGTACACTTAACACTCTTTTTTAAACATACAAAAAGCTACAGAACTTAAGTTTAGAGATAAGTATGTAATTATGAAACCATCACCACAATATATACCATAAATACATGCTCATTCCTTCCAAAAGTTTCCTCCTGCTTTCTTTCTTTCTTTCTTTCTTTCTTTCTTTCTTTCTTTCTTTCTTTCTTTCTTTCTTTCTTTCTTTCTTTCTTTCTTTCTTTCTTTCTTTCTTTCATTTATTTATTATAATTTTGTGATAACATTTAACGTAGGAACTACTCTCAAGAAAATTTAAGTATGCCATACAGTGTTGTTATGACAGGTGATGTACTTCAGAGTTCTATGACACTTTCATCTCGCGTAACAGAAATCTTGCACCCTTTGCCTGCCTAATACCTCCATGTGCTCTATTCTCCTGGCTCCTGGCAAACACCATTCTACTCTCTACCTTTATGAGTTAGACTACTTTATATATCTCATATTAAAGTTATCATGCAGTATTTATCCTTCTATGTCTGGCTCATTTCATTTAGTATAATGTCCTCCAGGCTCTTCCATGTTGTTACAAATGTTGGAATTTACTTATTTTTTTGTGGCTGAATATTATTCCATTGTATGTGTACACCACACATTCTTTATTCATCCATCTGTTAATGGACATTAAGTTTGCTGCCATATCTTGGCTATAGGTAATGTGAGGAGTATCATAGCCAGGTCATTTAATAAGTGTATTTTCTTTTTCAATATCATTTAGATCACATTAACCATTTGAGACATACCATACAGAGTTAAGAAACAGAGTATGGACAAAAAAGTATTGGAATAGTATGAGTTTAAGTAGTATAAAAATGTTTTTACTCAAATAATAATTTTCTTAATTAAAAATAGCACATCACTTTTATAAAGCAGAAAATAAGATTTCTAATAAGCACTATGCTTTATTAATAAACCTGCATAATTGCCAACTGTATGCAAACCTGTACAATTGTCTACTGTAATCAATACAGAACAAATGAAGGTGAACTCCTATTGCTGTCACATAGCTTATGAAACAGTTGGCAAAAAAGAAAAGTATACAAATAGCTATACTACAAGATAATGCAGAGGTTTCAAGATAAAAAGATTGTCAGAAGTGACGATTTTCAAGAAAATCATAAGTAAAAGGACGTAAATTTAAAAAGTTACATAACGTGGGATGCTATTTATATGGGAATTTTGCCAAAACAAAAGTGTAGGACTAGGTATCAGTTCATTGGTTCCCAGGGGCCAGGATTGTGGAATGGGTATTATTACAAAGGAGCTCGAGAAAACTATTTTCTATGGTGAGGTAGTTTTATGTCTTGATTATGGTAGCCGTTAAATGACTGCATCCATTTATTAAAATTACTAGAACTATACTTAATAAAGGTCACACTAATGTAATGAGAACTACATCTCAATAAACATGGCTTCTGAATCTGTATACTAAATCATGAGAAATAAGTTCCAATTTTCATGTAGTGAACCATTATCCCAGTATATGAGAGAAGATAAGTAAATATGGATGAGTTTTATGGATCAAAGCTTAAAATATAGCAAAAAATAAAAATTCTTACCCTAGACTTTCAATGCCTTTTATAACTTAACTTGAACTCTATACTAAACAAAATAATGCCTGCTGAGCATGGAATCTGAAAAAATATAAATAAATAAGTATATAGTCAGCATTTAGATTATCTAAGCAGAAGTAAGCACTTATAAACTAATTCTGATATTCTAGGGGACACATATTTCTAGTTAGACAATATTTTTATCTGTTTGGGCACATGTATAACTTCCTTTTTCTCTAAAATAATGCTAAGTATGAAAAAGTCGTATTATCCTCTCATCCAGTGGTCTCAAAGAACACTGCCATTGCATTGGGAAGCAGCTTCTGACACCTACTTGCATGAAGCAGGAGATCCACCATAAAGGTTTTGTAATATTTATTATTTTCATTGGCTTTTACTGTAACTTATACAATAAAACAAAGTATCATCATTCTGTCACTGAAACTTTTAAAAAATTAAATTATCAACTATTTTAGTTTGTGAAGTTGCAGTATTGATGTCTTAATGTCTGTGATCTGGATATTATTGTTTGTCTCTGTCATGGAGGTTGGCATTTCCTGATTTTCTTCTATAACAAAAACATTTGGAAGAATCGCTGGCAGCCTGACCACTCATCTCAAAAGCCCTCTCAAGTAGACTATGATTAATAAATATTACTTGAAGAAATGACCTAAGCCTTTATTCACCTTCATGTAAGTTATAATGTGTTCAAATATTTTATTAAAATTCATCATCAATGTTCAAAATACAGAATTAAAGCAGACTATCAATTGTCTGACAGTATTTAATTTTATCCTCTATTTTTATTGCTTAAGTTTTGAAATTTTGCTTCATCCAAAGGTTGTACATACAAGTCTGTGTTTCTAATCCCCAAAAATAAAAAATAAATTTTGGTCCCATTAAGAACTCCAATTTTTAATTATTTTCTGAGGCACTAACAATAACAATTATAATAAAGGTGGCTATGTCAACCCCTTCTCCATTTTTCTTCTCCCCTTTCTTATAAATACATGATGTTCATTAGTTCAGTAGTAAAACTTTCAATGACTACACAACAATTGCAATGGAAAGATATTCCAAGATATTGCATGGAAAGATATTGCATGAATTACTATAAGTTTATAGTTATGATTATTTTTAGCTTTCTTATTTTTTCTGGAACAAGCACACTAATGATTTCTGAGTATAGAAGATAGTTTCTGCCACTTTGCCTTGTGAGTATACTTCATAGTGCTACACTAGGCCATAATCATTCAAATATTTGATGAATTTAGATAAGGTCTCTGGTTTAAATATTGCATTTGACCCTTATTTGCTGGGAAGATTGTATGCAGCAAATGGTTTATATTACAAAAAGAGGTTATACTGAATTCTGTGTTACTTTCTGAAATATTTACTGGATGTGTTTCTGCCTGGGAATTCATGGCTATGCCATTTGCCTATAGTGGAAAATAAAGGAGAAAATAACAGGAGTTGAACAGAGGCTTGCATGCTTCACATAAGTGCTATTTATATTATTAAATAGGTTAATCCATTTTTGTATTATAGAAAATGAAAAATATTAAGAGATTTTCAACTGCTGTCTGAAGACAGGAGTAGCTAAATCTGTATGAACTGCCATGCCAAATTCTTTGGGAACATTTTCAGTTCAGAGAGGCCTGTATTCAGCTCATGCTTTATAAGCCATTGAGTCTCATTTTTATTTGAAGAAAAGTGTCAGCATTTTATAAATTATAGGTAACAGGAAATATTGTTCATTCTGTTTTAATACCAGAAGTAAATAATATTAATTCATGAATCAATTGGGATAAATTGTGGTTACTAATTGCTACAATATTAACTTTTTTTAGTATGTAAATTCTTCACTTGATAATTGCCATAAAGCCATCTCTTGAAATTGCTTCCAGTTACAGAGATTTAAGCTTATAGAAACTGAGAGAATAAAATATTTAATATTTCTAAATAAAATAAATGTATTTAAAGAACTGCTTTCTCATTGAACATGCAATTATCATTATTAATAATGCCAATATGTTTTTAAGAATCAAGGTACCTTCTTCAAAATTATACTAGTTTTGAGGGAGAAGTCCTTAAAGGTTGTAGTTTATCTGAAGTCACTCTTACAATGGTGTTTCTATCACACACCACTTCTATCACATTTCTACTTTTTGAATTTACCTAATGTTGAGAAGTTAAAGGAAACTATATATATATATATATATATATATATATATATATATATATATATATATATATAACATGCTTGTGTCATATAATCTCAGTAAAAATTCAGTTGCAATTTTAAATAAAAGTGCAAGTTTGGTAAGCAGGAGGAAATTTAGGGTGTCTTACATGTTTTGAACAAATAGATGAGTAATGATGAATTACCAGTAATTACAGGAAGATGTGATCTTCTAACAATTTTCAGCTGTCTCTCAAGTCATAATTTTTGTTTTATTGTTTGTTGCTCAGCTTCCTATTTAAGGAAGTTACGTGTGTATCATTTCTCTTTAGGAAACATTAAATGGTTTCAGAGTTGTCTAAATTGCCAGCTTTCATTCAGTTTTCATATTGCCCTTGACCATAGCAGGTAATCACTGATGCCATTAATACAGGGTGCAGCCAAGAGGGGGCCCCCAAAAAGGAATTTGGAATGGGGTCCAGAACTCAAGGTGTCTAGGAAATATTGGAGAGACATATAAGATGTCCTCACCCCTTCCCCCACTGGTGTGAGTTGGGGGAAGGGACACATGGAGCAGGAATATGCAGGGCTGTTTTGTACAGCCACAGCCTTGCAGCTAATCCATCGCATGGTCATTTAACATATCTATAGTCTTTGGCGGGTCACTTGGATATGTTAAGTAGCTGTAGCCATGCTTGGAGCCAGGGGAATGGAAATCACTTTCCCCCAAGATGTAATTGGGGAGCAGGTCCCCCAAGTTAAAGTGCCTGCATGGGAGCTTGGAGAAGATTGGCTCCAGGATATGGGGCCATATCTGCCCAGACTCACGATGGCAACCCAGTAAACATGGAATAATACAGGGATGCTGGCAGGTGTAACTGATTATAGGAGGAGTCAGAAATGGGGGTACAGAGGAAGATTGACGCGGGGATTTAAACTCAGACACGGCAGCCATGTGAAGGGAGATTCATAAGGCTTAGCCAGAATGAGGACCCCCTCACAGCTCTGGTGGAAGAAGAGAGTACCACGAGGCTTTGCCAAAGTGGGGACCCCTTCACAGCTTTGGAGAAGAGAGAAATCCAAGTAGTTTGGCCAGAGTGCACACCCCAGCAGCTCTGGTGGAGGAAAGAAGAGACTTTGCCTGGAAAATGGGTACAAAGAACTCTTGCCAGTAGACCATGAGAAGGTGCCACATGGCTTTTGATTAATTAGAGACCCTGCCTGGACAGTAACATGGCTGATGGTGCCAGTGGCCTGGAAACACGGACGTGTGCTCTTTTCTTCAGTTACGGTACCCTGGATTAAGGCAAGGGGGACACAGGAGCACTGTATG
The DNA here is from genome assembly GCA_004027735.1 of Carollia perspicillata. Taxonomy (NCBI): domain Eukaryota; kingdom Metazoa; phylum Chordata; class Mammalia; order Chiroptera; family Phyllostomidae; genus Carollia; species Carollia perspicillata. The sequence goes on from PVKM010023930.1 coordinate 11,931, forward strand.
CATCTGTGGGTATCTTGAAGGACTTTGATATTTTAATGGGGACATTAGGTCACTACTTAAGTCTGTATAGCCCTAAATAAACATTTACTTCCCTTTTCACAAATCTCTGGCATTGAGAGATGTCCTTCTGATTAGCGGAGGACAGTCGAGCCCAGTGGGTGGTTTGGGCGGTATTAGTATACCATCGTCTGGAGTCCAGGCCCCTGTGTGTGTGCTGTTCTGTAACACCGTAGGGTAAAGCTGAAGTCATACACAAATCTGAAATGAGCTGAATATTTAATTTAAATATAAATTATAATATCTGTTACTATATTTACGAAATATAAAGAGCTCTCCCAATACACACCCTCTGAGTATGTTTTCAGTAATCACTAAACTTGTTTTTTGATTTCTCTCAAAGTAAAATGATACTCACTTATCTTCAAAAACAAAAGAGACCCAAATCTCTGCTCTCCATCTCAGGGCCTCTTTATATAACCCATGCTTGCAAGGAGCTTGCAGTGCTTTTAATATAATTATATTACTTTTCAGTTTGAAAAGGAATTATATTAAGGATAGCACCATGAATGCTCTCAGGCCTATAAGCTCATAGTATGTGAACATGTTCTATTTTTAAAGTAAAGCAAATGCTTTTTAATAATGAGTTAAAATATGAGCTGTGGGATGTGGTAAATAGGTTTTTTAACACTGGGTATTAACCTTGGAAGTTAATCTACTTTAATCTAATATTTTTATCTTTAGAACTGCATATTTAACTTTTTAATTTGTCTTAAATTCATTTGAATTCACAAATAGTTTCATAATACTGGAATTGTATGCAAGGTATGCTAGCAACTATAATCTAAATAAGCAGGTTAAGCGGGTTAATTGGGTTTTCACTTTCCCAATTACATTTCTGCTTATTTTAATGAATATGGTTAAAGTATATTGATATTGTATTAGCATCTGCTATATAATTTTCTTTTATTCATGGGCAATTTGTAATGTTTGCCCTTTATTTTGGAGAAACCACCGTTCAAGTAAAATTATATTTCACAACTATGATTGCCTTTTTTTTTCTCTATGTCTCTTTATAAATGTCTCAGATCTAATTAAATGTCTTAGAAAGTTGTGAGTTCTGTTTAAACACAATTGACTGCATCCTCAGTGCATCCTAGTGATTTATTGGCCAGAATTTCCATAGTCGGCTATCTTTTATATTTTACTGTCCCTGAGGAAATTCAAGACAGTAAGTATAGGACTAATAATGGATGTTACCACTTACTGTCAAAAACCTAAATCAAAAACTGTGATGCAGTAGGTATTTCTAAAGGCTTGTTTTTTTACTTCCCATGTCAAAGTGGTCTCCTTTATACAACTGATACTATTGTTCTGTGGTGTAGATGAACTCTTCACATAAACAAATTAGTGGGTGTATATTTGTTTTTGTTTTGATAAATATTTTATTAAAGTGCATAAGATAAATGTCTCATCAGATTTCTTTCCTCCACATCCATTATTTTACCATATTTCTTGTCATTCACTCATTGGTTATTCAAATTTCTTATTTGATATTAGCCCTGCATATTAATTAATATTATTTATGATGTCTAAGAAAAAGTGAATCATACAGACACCAAGCATAATGTTGAAGTGCAGCATTAGAATAACAAATTGCACCCAGATACAGTCCATTGTTGTTAAGAATATACTTTTAAAAACTAGAAATCGAAGTTCAAATCCTCACTCTTCTTTATAGCTGTCGGATTTTAGGCCATTTACTTAAACACACTGTGCTTTAAGTACCTATTTCAGAATGTCATAGCAATATTACTTTTACTTGAGAGTGTAAGTGGGCAGGATGAGTCATGGTATGTTAAGTGATTAAAGGAATGTCTGTGACTGAGTGCTAAATAAGAATGAACTTCTATCAACACCACAAAAATTTTGTAGTGAAAGATCAATGGTCTTATACTCTATTATCTGGATAATTTGTTCTTGGGGAGACCATAAATTCTAGTTTGCTTGAAAAAGCTCTGTTTCCTCCCCGTGGTCTTGCTTTAATAATGTATTCATATGATAATAATTCAGTGCTGCTTTTTATTCTCAGTAGTCACCCTGTGAGAGCTCAACTTCTACAGAGAACTTGATATTTTTCAGCTTCTTCCTATAGTTCTCGAGTAAAGGTAGTCTGAATAAGGTCACCAAGGATTTGTTACACTGCTCTCATTTTACATTTTATATTCTTTTCTGAATGGAGTTTTTTAGAGCGTACAACACTGTTGACTACTTCTTCATTTTTAAAGTCATCTTCCCTCTCACAGTCTGTGTCTTTCCTATTTCTCAGATATTTGCTCTCATTTTCTTCAGTGGGATCCCTTTCTTCCCTCATCAGTTATACATTTTTATTTGCCCTTAGTTTTCTCTTCAGTTTCCACTTTCTTTTCATTCTGCATCTTGTCCCCAGACACCATATTGATTAAAGGAGCTACCTGGGGGACATCAGACTGAGTGAAACAAACCAGTCATTGATGGACTACATGACAATACACTTTCATGACTTATCTAAAAATTGTTAATATCAGAAAATATAACAATGGTTGCTGGTGGATGAGGGTGGGGACATGTGAGTTCTTCAATGGGTATCAAGTTTCAGTTACGCTAAGTAAGTGAATTATAGTGATCAGCTCTACAGAAGTGCCTATAGTGAACAATATGTTATTGTGCACTTAAGAATATGTTGATGGCAGGTCCATGTTAAGATTTACAAAAAAGCCAAAACAAAACAAAAACAAGGAAGACTAAAACCAAAACAACAAAAGGCAAAACAAAGGGTCACAAGGAACTGTTAGTGGGTATTGGATGTGTCTATTATTTTGATTGTGGTGATGCTATCAAAGGTGTTGGTAGATGTCCAAACCCATAAAATATGTACAGTTCTTTGTATATCAGTTATATCTCAATAAAACTTTTTTTAAAGGGTCCAACATGTGAGAAGTGCTATACAGTATAAGCATTTGCCTATATTATTATTTATTGGCTATCTGCACTTTTCCTATAAATCATCTGCATAGTTTTTGCTCCAAAAACTTTTATTTTCAATTTGTATGAGTGATTTATATATTAAATATATTCAAGTTGTTATAGAATTATTTTAGGCCAGTAGCATTTTAAAGTCTAACCCAAGCAGTCTCCTTTAAAGCTTAAAATCCAGTATAATACTGTTCATTTGCACGTACCACAGATATCACAACTATCATCTATTGCTCATTTAATTTTTAATTTACCTGCTGCATATCTACCTCTACTCTATGTTCATCATCTCGATGTTTCATGCCATCATTCTACCCAATGCCCTCAGCCATGACTCTGAAAAACACTTTTGAATCCTGTTTTCTTATTGAAACAAACAAAAAATATTTTCTTCTTTAAATATATCTCTAAGCACTCTCTGTCCTGTTATCATGTGTATTATACTATTTGACTGGGTATTTTTGCTGGAATTAACATGACAGCTTATCACCTGGTTGCCCAGTCTCTATTTTTGTCCTCCCATGGCGTGGACTTTGCTGCAAGGTTTATCTTTCCAAATGCCAATTCCCTCATATTATTCTTCTGTTTGTTTTACTAATTTTCATGGCTTTCAGAATCTAATAAAAATGAACTAGTTGACATCAAAGGCCTTCTGCTCATCCTCTAAGTTTACCCTTAACCCACCACTTTTATAAAAATGTTTTTTAACTGTGCTAATTATTAATTGCTCCCATCCAAGGCTGCAATTGTATTTAGTACAAATGAAATATTTTCTCTTGTATGTCTCTTTTACATTTTAGTCTTACTTCAAAAATTAATGTCCTACCTCTCTTCAAAGATCTCTCTCTCTCCTTCAGAAAAAATTTTAAACATGTGAACACCTTTCATATTGGGACATTCTGAACCTTTTGACTCATATGCTCCTATAGCCCTTCCAGTATAGCCAGAAAAGGAACAATGTATATGAGGATAAGAATAAATGAATAGGGACAGTTATGTGATTATAAGAAGTCTTTGTTTTACATTATCTAATTCACTTTTGCAAATAATCTCAAGAGTTTCTAACAAACATTAGTCTTCAGGTGCTTATTATTGTATGACATATGAATGCAATTCTTCAAAGGAGTGGCATAGCAGTGACAGATTAACTGCAATAAGTAATTTCGGTGAAGATAGTTTTCATAAAAACTACTGAAAACATCTTCCATAGATCATCAACAGATTGCTTTTGTTGATGTTTTTCACTATAGTCACATTTAATAAAGTATGCAAATATTTGTCAAATATCAGTTAATTGAAAAGTCACATTATGAAAACTCAATTTCTTCAAGAGTTTCCCATTTATAAATTTCTGTAAGGTGTTGAATAAACACCAGAGCAATATAAATGATCGGCAATGAGTCCTGGCTGGCATGGCTCAGTGGATTGAGTGCGAGCCTGTGAACAAAAAGGCTGCCAGTTCGATTCCCAGTGTAGGGCACATGCCTGGGTTGCAGGCCAGATCCCCAGTAAGGGGGCATTTGAAAGGCAACCACACATTGATGTTTCTCTGCCTCTCTTTCTCTCTCCCTTCCCCTCTCTAAAATTAAATAAATAAAATCTTTAAAAAATTCAAAAAAAATGATCAGCAATGAGCCTTCACATTCATTAACTGTAATGAAAAGAGAAAATTTGTTATAAGATTATGTGCTATTTTCTTCTGAAATTAGTAAACAAAAGTAACTTTTTCATATTATAAATGTCTTTATATCTCATAGAAATATCACTTTTGATAAATCAATTTTCCTTCATAAAAGTGAAATATACATCTCAATATAAAATCTTCATGATCATAAGTGATTTTTAATTGATTTTGCTTCTTCAATGAAATAGGACCTAAGTCAATTACAGATAATGCCAACATCAATTCATTAAGAATTAATTCACTTAGGAAAAAATGTATTATAGACATTTACTTTACACACCAACAAACATACTGAAATCTTTAATGACTCTGTGATTATTATGCCATGATTTTGAAGAATTGCTCAATTTCTGTTATACTTGGCTATGTACACATAGACTACCATGAAGGAAAAAAGATTATTGCACATGGATAAGATTATTGAATATAAGGAAGAAAAGAAAGAGAAAAATGAAAGGGAGGGGGAGAAAGGAAAAATGTATGAAAGAAGGAAGGATAGAAAAAATGATGCTAAGGGAAGTAAGCCAGGTGGAAAAAGACAAGTACCATATGATCTCACCTATAAGTGGAACCTAATCAACAAAACAAGTGAACAGCAAAATAGAACCACAGACACTGACATAAAGAACAAACTGACAGAAACCAGGGGGGACGGAAGAGGGAAATAATGAGGAGAAGAAGGGAAAGGCTTGTCAATGAACATGTATAGAGGCTGCACGGACAAGACCAAAGGAGGGCAGGATTGAGGGTGGGAGGTGGGGAAAAGGGGTGGGGGCAAATGGAGAAATTTTATTTGAACATCAATAAAAAATGAAAAAAAGGAAAAGGAAGGAAGGAAAGAATGAAAAAAGGAAAGTCAACTGTAACAGACATAACACATTCTAAGCAAGACCACTTAGATACTGAAGTTTAGAAAGAAATGCTTCTGGACGAAAATGTCATAGAATTCTAGCTACTTTCACACACACAAAGTTTGATGTCTGTATACTTTCTTCTCTTAAAGAATAATTCATGGTTTTGGAAAATACTAGCTAATGTAAAATGAACAATGTACTTACTTCAAAAATCAAATTTTGGAGAACTACTTAACATCACATGACAGTTCTGGGAGGAGCTTCTAATAATTCTAATAATAAACCTCATTTTCTGTACAAATATATGATACATACACGTATACTACACCCTATTGTGGGTGAGTATATGTTTTATACATCTATGTATACATACACACATACATAAACATACAGGGTCTAGCACAAATAATGTCCCTTTTTATTTCAAAATATGTTATTATTAAATTATAAGCATGTAATTATGTAACTTAATAATATCACACTCCAACATACCATATGACATTTTAGGTGGAATGTTCAAATTAAAACCATAAATTATTACACGCATATTATTACCCTACCAACTACACTCAAGCAAGCATTGCTTCTGCCAGATCCTGTATATAAAACATATACATATTTAGGGGACTTTTGGTTCTGTGATATTTTTATACTAGTCACTTCTCTAGTATGCATTTTATGTATCTTGCTTTTGATTTGAATCTTTAGTAAAAACACAAATATCATTCAGATAAAATGCATAGTATCTTACTATGTTGAGAGGGCTTTGCAATACTATATAGTATATTAAATTCGAAGAATAGCCATTGGGCTCAAACAAGTCCCAACTGTTTTCTGTCAAAAAACGAGGGGCTTGTTCCCTCTTTCCTTAGATTATTGTGCTATAGATGCTCAATATTATATATAAATATGTATATCTTTATACATATTTACTTCAAAATCAAAATTTTTATTTGATTTTGTATAAAATCAAACATCTATATAAAATCAAACATATGCATAAATATGTATAAATATATACATAATTAAATATAATATTGCACACCTATAGTACGTATACGTATATATGTATACGTGTGTATACACATATGCACATGTGTGCATGTATACATATATAGTCTATATATAAAATAGTTTATTTTATAAAACTATTTATAAAGTAGTTTATAAAACTATAAAATAGTTCTATAAGTTCATGACATAAAATAGTCATGCCAGTTTTATAAATAATTTATTTCACAATAGCAACAATGAATCCAAGTGCTGAAACGCAAAAGTAAAGTATATAAAGTTTTATATCTTATTTTTCCTTGTTCACCGTCATGAAGTGTTGGCATCAAAAACAAATGCCATTGATATGAATGTGACTTGAATTCTTGCTATTCACCAGTCTTTGTAAGTAACCTCGTTAACCTTGTTTGGAGATCTCTAAATATGTTTTAACTTTTTCTCCTATGAACCAGAAATTAAGATGTTATCATCAATTTAAGCATTTTTGTATCTTATTGTTAATCTCTTATTTCTCAACGAGTTTTATTTACCTCACAAATCGACTTTGCTCCCTGGGTATCACTGTTTATCTTCCTATTATTTTTTGCATTAATTTCTAATCCAACATTATAACAAATATTGTTATGAGCCCTGAAGCAGGAAAGATCAATTATCATGTTTTAACGGTTATAATTGGACTAATTTCAACTCTCCTCTGGGTACAAACAAATTAAGATTTTAAAATATGCTACTTTCTTTCAATAGCAGATGTTTCGAGGCTGCCAGCTGTATAGTAGTTGCTCTACTGGAAGTAGTATGCAAAATAAATATAATATACATTTATTAAAGTGTTTTCCAATGTTAAGTTGTTACAATTAAAAAAATAGTCAGTTAACCTGATTTAATTAAGAACTATGAACATGTAAAGCATGAGCAAACAGCATATGTGTTGTAAAACAATTACACTGGAAGTGGTAATTTTGGGAAGGCAAGATGGATATTAGATAGATAGATAGATAGATAGATAGATAGATAGATAGATAGATAGATAGATAGAAAGATAGATAGATGATAGATAGATATAGTAAGAAAGATGCACATACACATCGATATATATAGTAGTTTTCTGAGAAGAAAAAATTATGACCTTAATGTCATGAAAAATAGTTGATGCTACTTTATTTCAACAGAACATTTGTCACAGAAAGGTAAAATTAAAAGAGTTGCAGTAGCAGAAATGGGAAAATATGACCTATAATAGAAGTAGGAATGTGTTTTTTTTTAAAAAATGGGCATAGTTAAAGAACAATATACAGGACAACCTGGTGATAGATTATTGGTTCTGACTTAAGAGTGACTTATTTAAGATAAAGTCAGTTCTTTTAAAAATAATAGTTTACTAGCTCATAAATACGTCATTCATCAATTATTTATTGAAAACCAGCTATGGCTAAACATAGTGAGGCGCTATGTAAGATCTAGGGTCACAGTGTTTAGCGAAAACATAACATCTCTGCTAAAATGTGAATTACAGTCTATTGTGGAAAGACAGAGAAGTTTTAAAAATACACTTAGAATATTATTAGACTTTGTTTAAATAATGATTAAAGAGGGGTTATTTATAGTCATTCATCCAAGTAGGTCTCTCTAATAAGGCGATGTTTGAAGAAAAACATAAAGTTAGATAGCAACAGTCTGGAACATGCTTTGAATTTTTAAGGAGCAAAAAGAAAGTCATTAATATTTTATTTTAGTAATGCTAAGAAAAGTTCACAGAGAGAGCATGGACAGAGTCATTTATGCCTTGTAGGCCATTGGGAGAACTTTGGATTTTATTCCGAGATGTGAAGATAGTTGTACTTCCTAGTATAGGAGTGATATTGCCTAATTTAAGTTTAAATAGATCATTCTGGATAACTTGTTGAGAATAACCTGTTATGGGAACAAGATTGATGGGAGTGTACCAGTAAGAAAGCCATTGAATTATTTGAATTTCAGAGGAGATTATTCTGAATATAATTCAAACTAAAGGTACAATTTTGCTAATGAATTGCTTTTGTGTGTGTATGGGTGTGAAAAGAAATTTGAGGCTAGAGATAACAATTTGGAAACCACGATAATATTTCAAACCATTGCATTGGATATAAAGCATTCATAGAGTTCAGGGTATAGACACATTTTTAGGCATTCATTCATGCTGTCTCATGGTAGATACTGAGGATATGCTGAGAATTTGTTATGAACTCCTACCTGAGTTGCAAAAGAGGATGCATTTAATAAAGAAAATGATGTATTGGGTTAGAGCAGAATGGCGCTTGATACTGGGCTAGGGTGAGTCCCTGTGTATGCTAGTTATTTATTGGATACTAGTGGTATTTCCTAATCTC